>VDFB02146632.1:0-20858 GCA_007258455.2 Sequoia sempervirens | reverse complement strand
TTGTATTGTTAATCCATACAATACACCCTCAATAGGTCCTTTAATACTTGGTTTACTCTCTTCGTCTGACCATTTTTCTTTGGATGATACATTGAACTTATGTTCAATTGAGTTCTTAGTGAGGTGAATAAGGTTTTCCAAGACCTCAAAGTCATGCAAGCATCCCTATTAGAGATGATCTTCTTTGGAACACCATGCAACCTGAAAACTTCTTGTATAAAATTTCAGGCTATGATTGGTGCTCCATCAGTCATCTCAGGTATAAAATGGGCTACCTTGGTGATTCTATCCAACAATACCAATATTGCATTATGCCTATTTCTAGACATAGGAAGACCCTACACAAAATCCATGATGATGATTTTCCATTTCCACCATGGAATCTCACGAGGGTATAAAAGTCCTACCAAGGATGATACTTTGCTTTCACCCTCTGGCATTCTAGACACTCCACTACATACCTTGCAGCATCCCTATTCATTCCCTTCCATAAATATAGTAACTTAACATCAACCAAAAGCTTCATCGCTCCTAGATGTCCTGAGTATGGTGTAGAATGAATCTCTTTCCATACCATGTTCCTTAACTGTCATGAGTTTGGAACATATATTCTACCCTTGAATCTCTATAGTCCATCTGACTCAAAGTGAAACCCATCATACCTTGGATCTTAGGGGTTGTCCATGAGAGCTTATCTTACCTGCTCATAATATTTGTCTCCTCTAGACTTTTGCAACACTTGACTCTTGAAATTAGTTTGCACAGAGATCATTGAGGAGATATGCCTCCTTCGACTTAGGGCATTTGCAACTCGGTTATCCTTGCCCTTGATGTAACTGATCTCGAATTCATAATTTGGTATTAGTTCTAGCCATCTCCTCTAACAAGCATTTAAGTAAGGTTGGGTAAAAAATATTTGAGACCTTGATGGTCTAACCTTAGCTCAAAAGGTTTCCCTAGCAGATACTGTCACCACATTTGCAACACATGCACAATTTTTGCCAACTCAAGATCATGAGGTGCATAGTTTTTCTTGTAAGTTTTCAATTTTTTGGACTCATAAGCAATAACCCATCCATCGTGCATAAGCACACCACCTAAACCCTCTTCTAAGGCATCAGTGATGACCAAAAAAATCCCTTTGGGTCAGGAACTTTCAAAATTGGCATCGAATTTAACTTCTCTTTTAATAGGTCGAATGCCTCTTGACATTTCTCAGACCATTCAAACCTTTTACCCTTTCTTTGTAGAGAAGTGATGGGATGGGAAATTATTAAGAAATTTTCCACAAACTTCCTATAATACCCCGCCAATCCCATAAAAATACAAACTTCATGCATGTTCTTTGGTGCAAGACACTCTAAGACAACTTTAATCTTTGCAGGATCCATAACAATTCCCTTGGCCGAGATTATATGGCCCAAATATTGTACTTCCTTCTGGAAGAACACATAATTAGAAATATTTCCAAACAAATTATGTTCCCTTACCTGTTGAAGAACAAACTGCAAATGTTGATGGTGCTCTTCCTCATTCTTGGAATATATCAAAATATCATCAAGGAAGACAAGAGAAAACTTATCCAAATAATCTTTGAATACATTGTTCATCAATTTCATGAATGTTGCAGGTGCATTTGTTAGTCCAAAAGGTAGGACTGTGAACTCATAGTTCCCATATCAGGTTTTGAAGGTTGTCTTATGGATGTCCTCGTATTTGAGCCTCAACTGATGATACCCAAATGACAAATCGATCTTTGAGGAAATTGTTTCCACACGCATTTGATCAAAAAGATCATCTATATGTGGCAACAGATACATATTTTTTATTGTTGCTTTATTGAGCATGCAATAATCTATGCACAAGAATAATGTGTCATCTTTCTTCTTAACAAAAATTATAGGCGCTCCCCAAGGTGAAACACTAGGTCTTATCAAACCTTTTTCTAGCAACTCTTGCAACTAAGATTTCAATTCCATCAACTTTGTTGTGGTCATCTGGTAAGGAGCTTTGGACATTGGCTTTGATCCTGGTATGATATCAATAGAGAAGTTGAAGAATCTCTTGGGAGGTAATCTAGGCACTTCGTTTGGAAACACATCCTCACAGTTCCAAAGAAATGGGTACTTCTCCATGTCCGATCTTTCCTGATCCATGGATTCACCATATCGCACTCCTTGAAGTTTTTGGGACTCATAGAACATCAAGTCATCCTGAAAGATGAACTCGCTATTATTCTTTGATTGTTCTAATTCCTCCATTCTAACTGCAAAGAGTTGACATCCTCTTAGCTTAACCCTTTTTAACTACATGGAATATATTTGCCTTATCTTGACCTCTTTGGAAGTTCCTTGTATAAAAATTTTATTCCCCAGGTCATGTAGACATTATACTATCTTAGCAAAACAATCCACCTTGGCCTTATTTCTTCATAACCAATTGATCCCTAGAATGACATCATAGAACCCTAGGGGGGCTACATATAGGTCAACTTCTATTGAAAAGCTTGGTAAAACAATCCTAGCTTCAAATAGCATTGCTCTACCTAAGCTTTTAACTAGTTTTCATATTCGACTAACCAAGAATTTTCCATCTACCTAGCTTTTCTAGATATTTTACCTAATATTCTTGGTGAAACAAAATAGTCTGTAGCACCGGTATGAATCAAAATTGTAATGGGTACACCAAATAAAATACCTGGAGTCTTAATAGGAGTGATCTGGTACTCAACCTAATGGTTGTCATTTTCCGCATGGATCCTTTGTTGGAAGGTTGCTTGCTGCAATGGTGAGGGGTTTCCTCATGGTTGTGGCCCTTGTGTCTTCTTTGGACAATGACTTGCATAGTGGTCACCGTCACATGAAAAAATCCTCGACGAGGACTTCACCTTTCTGAAGGCTTCCCTGAGTTATCCCCATTTCTCTTAAATTTATTATTAGTATTGCTATTCCTTTTGTACCCTTTGGACTCATTTCAATCATTATGAAAACCCTTGTCTCCCCTCTTATGATATTCCTTCTTGTCATTCCTTCTCTTGAAAGGCTGGGACAACTGGGACCCATTAAATTTCTTGCAATTTTTCTCCCTATAGACTGTTAGTTTTTTTATGAACAAATGTAAATAAGTAGATTTTAATTCAAATTCAATCACATAGATACAACATAACACATAGACACAACATATACCCTAGGAAAACCCTCCACTTGAGGGAGAAAAACCCAACAATAATATATCGCTTATATATTGAATATCAACCAATGATCTCCTTTACAATGAGGTTGATAATGAGGCCAAACACAACACCAAAATGATTCAATATCTCTTAAATATAATACAACACTTTTGATAAGTATATCAACCTCCTTCAAAGGCTTTGATCTGCTCTTGGATAAATTCGCTCTTGCTAGAAACTCGAACTATGAATTATGAATGTGATAATCGATGATACAATGAAAGATGATCTCATATAAATACAAGAGAGGGAGAGAGGTCGCAACTCTTCAAGTCCTCAAGATGACCTTCTACCAAGAATCACGTCTTGTCAAAACATGATGTCGGCCTTCAAGGAAATTACGTCTCTCCAAAGGTGGCAGGTCAAGAAAGTCGGCTCCAAGAGATATGTAATTATTATTTTATGATGAAGCGCCTCTTCATCAAAAGTCACCTTACAAATTAAATAGCCATTAGGCTATCATTTAATTTGTTCTTCATAGAATGATCTGGGCTGGAAGTAGAAGCCTGACACTACCAATAACATCAACACTCCCTCTCAGCTAGGGAGGAATACTTCCAGTTGTGTAAAACATATCACCTCATCATGATGTCAACCACCATGGCTACTCCCATATGTGGAAACAAAACATATCACCTCATTGTGATATCAACCACCATGGCTACTCCCATGAATGGTATATGTGCACAAGTTCCCATCACGAAATCACTCAACGTGATGTCGTCATCTCATCATGACGTTCACCATGGCTATTCCCAGAGGGTGAAAAGCACAAGTACAAGAAAATCATCACAGACTCTCTCACGTGATGTTGTCATGGAGTCACACACATGACATCCACCATGGCTACTCCCAGAGGGTGGAAACAAGGGCTTTCACCTCAAATTTCTCTCGTAGAGAAAGATGCATTAACAAGGGCTTACATCTCAAATTCCTCCGTCTAAGAGGAAAATGCATTAACAAGGGCTTGCACCTCAAATCTCTCTCATAGAGAGAAATGCATTCAATCGAATCACAGAAGATCACTAATGTTGAGTCTCCCTCTTAGCTAGAAAGCTTCACACAACTTTGATTATCACAATGGATGATAGTCAACTCCAACGATTTTCCAAACAATCATGCAAGGAGCTTCCGATGCCACACTGTTTCTCGATCTGCCACACAAGTTGCATTATACTCGGCCTTTGTAGTGCTAATTGCCACTGAAGACTGCTTCTTGCTACACCAAGATATCATCACAGACCCCAAACTGAAACAACATCCAAAGGTGCTCTTCCGATCAGTAACACACCCTACCCAATCAGAATCAGAATATCCATGTAGCTTCAAGTCCACAGTAGAAGAATATTTCAAGCCATACCCAACTGTGCCACGCAAGTATCTCAGGATATGCTTTGTTTCAACTAGGTGTATTTGCCTTGGTTCACACATGAACTAACTAAGTGCACTCACTACATAGCAAATATCTGGTATAGTATTGACTAGATACATCAACGATCCAATCAATTGCTTGTACATAGTAGGATCCACCAGATCTAAACTAGCTGCAACCTCCTTTAGCTTTTGAAAATTGGTCTCCATCGGAGTAGACATGGATTTGCAATCCATCATACCAAATCTCTTCAATACATGTCTATTGTATACTTCCCTTGATTCAAAATGCTCTCATTAGGCCTCTTCCATACTTCTAAACCAAGGAAGTAATGCATGTACTTAAGATCCTTCATTTCAAATTTAGAAGCCAACTCCTTCTTGCATTTGATAATGAGGTGTTCTTCTCAAGTAAGAAATAGAATATCAACATAGAGAACTAGGAACAATGCCTTGCCATCAATTACCATGAAGTACACATTTGAATCAACATCATTCTTGGAGAAACCCAAGCCAAGCATGAGGAGCCTCATCTTTAATTACATCATTAAGGAATGCAATCTTGACTCCCTTTGAAGCTCCAAGTTCTTACATCAACCTTCTAACCTCCTCATCCAATATTGCTTGCAACACTTGCCTTAGAGAAATGGTTTCTAGCACACACCTCTAGTACTAATGACTTGCAAGAGTTCAAGACTATCCTTCTTAACCTCATCCTGGATCACTCTATCTCAAATAGGTTTGCAAAGCTACCAATGTCAAATCTAGAATGACTATCTGTACAATTTTGTTCTTAGTAGCTGAAGATGACCTCTAAGGATTTTTATCACCTATCCTTGCAATACTGCAACCTACATAGTTGATATTTTAACTTCTTGGTAAGTCACATAACTCCCTATTGATCCCTACCTCATAGATTGCAGAGAAGTCTTCTGGAAGTGAACTCCCTTCCATTGACTGATCTCAAAACCTTAATCCTATTCCTAGACATGCTCATGACTCGAGCCTTGACTCCTCATAATTTGACACCCTCTGAATATCATTGAGAAAACTCATTCAATTGCTTCTCGATTCAACCTTCATTTTAAAGGATTAATAATAGTTTATATATAAGAATGAAACTATAAGTGAAATATGTAGCAAATATCAAAAGATCAGAATAAAGGGATAAATAAACTTATCTTTATTGAATTATGATATATCTTTCTTCCACCTTTTACTCCTCTTGAGAGTGCTAATCTCAGTACAACAAAAGATAATTTGCTCAACTTAGATTTCTTAGATGCATTATGCAGCCAACATATACAACATAGAATCAGGCCTCTCAAGGCACCATCATAGTCCATGCACAAAGAGAATGTTATCGATGTGATCAACCAATCACAATGGAGATTGTAGTTCTCTTTTCATCTCTGATTCACAGTCATAAATTTTCACAACTAGTATGAACATATCACAATGAATGAAAGGTGTCTCCAAAGGATCTCATCCCAGGAATCACTATTCAAGAGAAAACATGATCTTTACTACACACATGATCAAATAAATGTCATCATATCTGCACAACTCAACAAACTGAGTTTTACCTAAAAAAAAAACAAAAAAATACTTATCTAGTAATTCGTCCAACAGTGATGAACTGTACTGATGTTTGAGAGCCCATTCAGGATTTACAATATGCCCGAAGTCGCCAAATTGTAAATCATGAATCTTAAAGGAAATTTATTTGATAAGCCTTCGATTATGACCAACGTGTGAGTCTTCAAGCTTTATAGGACTCAATCCGGTCATCATCGTGACCTAGCACCAATTGCATCTGTTGAAAAATGAGGTGTTTTCTTAGCTTAATACTCTGTAAAACTTTAATATTGCTGATCTAAGTAAGCTTTTTCTTTGTTATATATATTCTTTTTGGGTGATTATCTTGATTAATCTATTTTACTGTTGTAGAATGTAGACAGAAGTTGATAGAAGAATTAGACAGGATATTAGAAAGATTACACAAGATGTGTCGTGGAGAAACCCTTTCGGGAAAAAACTCCACCAAGAATTATTCTATTATTCAATCTCTAAATTACAATAGCTTCAATTCTTGCTTGAGAATGCTTCTTCTGCCTTTACCAATCTTCTTCACAACCTGCAATAAAAACTCTCACAACTCTATTCAACTTGCTTGAGATATATAGGCTTTAATCAACTTTGTAAACTCAACATGAGTTACAATTAAAATGCACAAGCCCTATCCCTAAAAGGTACGCCATATCTCATGCAAATAGGGTTATCTCATGAAGAACAATACTAAAACATGTGCTTCATCCATTTGGGCATCCCAAACTGAAGTCACAACTTATCCTTCACTTCGGTGATAATTCCAAAGCTCTTCCTCAAAGTTGGCACCCATAAGTAATCCTACTTAACTGAGCCTTCAAAAATATCTTAACATGCAAAAGAGGTAAATCCAAGAAAGCATCTTGGGCACCCAAGTTGGCTCCAAGTGATTTCTTGTTAACTAAAACATTTACTCAACACCATTCATGCAAGAATGGTCATCCCCTCAATTGAGTAGAACTTTATCTCATACAATCCCAAGTTATTAGCTATGCATTCCCAAGTTAATCAAGCTAACTACATGCAACTCAAAATAACCAACATGTATGCAACATGCACTTGCATGCAAATTGAGATAACTGGAATCCATAACCGAACTGAAAATGAATTGAACTAAACTAAACTAATTTCAAATGAATCAATCAATCGAACTTCATGCAATGTAAACAACCCCAACTCCTAGGATCTTTACATGCATTCAAAAGTGTTATCTCTTACTCTGAATAGTTAACTGAACTCAAGGTGAGTGTCACCTTACCATGTGTGCACCCACATGTTCCTATTATTTAGGAATAACCACAAATGTCAATTTCATGATTTATTTCATCCAAATAATTAATCTCATCCTAATATTAGTGTTGTTGAACACATTCCAATAACTTAGGAGATACATGAAATAATTAATGTTTAGGATTTGCAATTAAATGGCATCCTATTTCCAACAATATCCACACGACCTACTACAGGAATATGACAACTCAAAGCTTTAACTTTGTAAGTAGGCCCTAAAGGTTTTATGGAGCAGGCAATTGTTGTGCTGCGATTTCAAGCAGTGCCTCCCAAGAGTATAGTCACTCATCGATGTCATGTCACCTAGCGGTGATGATTCTCAAGCCACGAAAGCGATCAACAGATGCATTGAAATTTTTAGCAATCAATAATGATATCCAATTCCCCATCAATGATGAATACCCGAATATCCAAATTACAAACTGAAGCTTACAGTATGAGATGGTCTCGATATGGAGAAATGTGCTTGCTTCATATGACGAGTGAGTTGACGCAAACTTCAAACTTGAGTCCGCCCATGAGTGATTGGAGCGTAACTATGCTACACTCTATGTTATTCACGCGATCTGGAGAATGATGTGCATAGATGACTATGAGGACCTCCAATATGACGTTGGTCAGAGGACGCTCTGCTGGAAGACGAATGCAACCCTTCAGGATGGTGCCAGCCCGAGATAACTAGATGATGATAATCGCGGCTTCAAAATGATGTTGGCTAGAGCCAACAGCTCTTCTTAGATGGCGTAAGAACTTGTCTCCACCTCAGGTCCTGATTCCTTTAGACGTGCGCCCCTGTGACATCTCAGGTCACTAACAAATAGTGGTCATTCCTTGCCAATACACATTTGTGGTTGCTACAACCTGATGGATGGCTTGTTTCCTGAACACCATTGAGTGCCAACTATTCACCACAGACACCATCTGATGTTGAATCCTCTAACTCGCCAAGCAGCTTCTAATAATTTGCTTCCTGATGCAACAACTTGATGAATTCAAATTAACTCTTCCAAAATAAGAGAATGCAAAGGAGAATACTGATGCCAAATCAACAATTATTCATTCTTAATCCGACTTGATTCTTTTGGAATGTAATCTGCCATATCTGCTCAGATCTTATTCTAAACCCGCTCTGATACCATGTTAGTTTTTTTATGAACATATGTAAATAAGCAAATTTTAATTCAAATTCAATCACATAGATACAACATAACACATAGACACAACATATACCCTGGGAAAACCCTCCACTTGAGGGAGAAAAACCTAACAACAATATATCGCTTATATATTGAATATCAACCAATGATCTCTTTTACAACGAGGCCTATAATGAGGCCAAACACAACACCAAAATGATGCAATAACTCTTGAAGATAATACAACACTTTTGATAAGTATATCAACCTCCTTCAAAGGCTTCAATATGCTCTTGGATAAATTCGCTCCTGCTGGAAACTCGAACTATGAATTATGAATGTGATAATCGATGATACAATGAAAGATGATCTCATATAAATACAAGAGAGGGAGAGAGGTCTCAAATCTTCAAGTCTTCAAGTTGACCTTCTACCAAGAATCACGTCTTCTCAAAACATGATGTCGACCTCCAAGGAAATTGTGTCTCTCCAAAGGTGGCAGATCAAGAAAGTCGGCTCCAAGAAATATGTAATTATTAATTAATGATGAAGCACCTCTTCATCAAAAGTCACCTTACAAATTAAATAGTCATTAGTCTATCATTTAATTTGTTCTTCATAGAATGATCTGGGCTGGAAGTAGAAGCCTGACGCTGCCAATAACATCAACACTCCCTCTCAGCTAGGGAGGAATACTTCCAGGTGTGCAAGACATATCACCTCATCATGATGTCAACCACCATGGCTACTCCCATATGTGGAAAAGGAACATATCACCTCATCATGATATCAACCACCATGGCTACTCCCATGAATGGTATATGTGCACAAGTGCCCATCACGAAATCACTCAATGCGATGTCATCATCTCATCATGACATTCACCATGGCTACTCCCAGAGGGTGAAAAGCAAAAGTACAAGAAAATCATCACAAACTCTCTCACATGATGTTGTCATGGAGTCACACACATGACATCCACCATGGCTACTCCTAGAGGGTGGAAACAAGGGCTTTCACCTCAAATTTCTCTCACAGAGAAAAATGCGTTAACAATGACTTACACCTCAAATTCCCCAGTCTTAGAGGAAAATGCATTAATAAGGGCTCACACCTCAAATTCCCCAGTCTCATAGGAAAATGCATTAACAAGGGCTTGCACCTCAAATCTCTCTCATAGAGAGAAATGCATTAAAGTGAATCATAGAAGATCACTGATGCTGAGTCTCCCTCTCAGCTAGAAAGCTTCACACAACTTTTATTATCACAATGGATGAAAATCAACTCCAACGATTGTCCAAATAGTCCTGCAAGAAGCTTTTGATGCCACACTACTTCTTGAGTTACCACACAAGCTGCAATATACTCAGCCTCTGCGGTGCTAAGTGCCACTGAAGACTGCTTCCTGCTACACCAAGATATCATCGCAGACCCCAAACTGAAACAACATCTAGAGGTGCTCTTTCGATCAGTAACACACCCTACCCAATCAAAATCAGAATATCCATGCAGCTTCAAGTCTACACTAAAAGAATATCTCAAGCCATAACCAACTGTGCCACACAAGTATCTCAGGATATACTTTGTTGCAACTAGGTGTATTTTCCTTGGTTCACTCATGAACTGACTAAGTGCACTCATTACATAGCAAATATCTGGTCTAGTATTGACTAGATACATCAACGATCCAATAAACTGCCTATACATAGTAGGATCCACCAGATCCGAACTAGCTGCAGCCTCCTTTAGCCTCTAAAAATTGGTCTCCATCAGAGTAGACATGGATTTGCAATCCATCATACCAAATCTCTTCAAGACATGTCTATTGTATACTTCCCTTGATTCAGAATGCTCTCATTAGGCCTCTTCCATACTTCTGAACCAAGGAAGTAATGCATGTACTTAAGATCCTTCATTTCAAATTTAGAAGCCAACTCCTTCTTGCATTTGATAACGAGGTGTTCTTCTCCAGTAAGAAATAAAACATCAATAGAGAGAACCAAGAACAATGCCTTACCATCAATTACCTTGGAGTACACGTTTGAATCAACATCATTCTTGGAGAAACTCAAACCAAGCATGAGGAGCATCATATTTAATTACATCATTAAGGAATGCATTCTTGACTCCCTCTGAAGCTTCAATTTCTTGCATCAACCTTCTGACCTCGTTGTCCAAGATTGCCTGCAACGCTTGCCTTAGAGAAATGGTTTCCAACACACACCTCTAGTACTAATGACTTGCAAGAGTTTAGGACTGTCCTTCTTGACCTCATCCTGGATCACTCTATCTTGAATAGGTTTGTGGAGCTACCAATGTCAAATCTAGAATGACTATCTGTGCAATTCTATTCTTAGTAGCTTAAGATGACCTCCAAGGATTTTTAGCACCTATCCTTGCAATACTGCAACCTACATAGCTGATATTTTAACTTCTTGGTAAGTCACATAACTCCCTCTTGATCCCTGCCTCATAGATTGCAGAGAAGTCTTCTGGAAGTGAACTCCCTTCCATTGACTGATCTCAAAACCTTAACCCTGTTCCTGGACATGCTCACAACTCGATCCTTGAATCCTCAGAATTTGACACCCTCTGAATGTCATTGAGAAAACTCATTCAATTGCTTGTCGATTCAACCTGCATTTTAAAGGATTAATAATAGTTTATATATAAGAATCAAACTATAAGTTAAATATGTAGCAAATATCAAAAGATCAGAATAAAGGGATAAAGAAACTTATCTTTATTGAATTTTGATATATCTTTCTTCCATCTTTTACTCCTCTCGAGAGTGCTAATCTCAGTACAACAAAAGATAATCTGATCAACTCAGATTTCTTAGACGCATTATGCAGCCAACATATAAAACATAGAATCAGGCCTCTCAAGGCACCATCATAGTCCATGCACAAAGAGAATGTTATCGATGTGATCAACCAATCACAATTGAGATTGCAGTTCTCTTTTCATCTCTAAGTCACACTCAAAAATTTTCACAACTAGCATGAACATCTCACAATGAATGAAAGGTGTCTCCAAAGGATCTCATCCCAGGGATCACTATTAAAGAGAAAACATGATCTTTACTACACAAATGATCAAATAAACATCATCAGATCTGCACAACTCAACAAATTGAGTTTTACCTGAAAAAAATCAAAAAAATACTTATCTAGTAATTCGTCCAATAGTGACGAACTATACTGATGTTTGGGAGCCCATTCAGGATTTACAATATGCCCAAAGTCGCTAGATTGCAAATCACGACTCTTAAAGGAAATTTATTTGATAAGCCTTCGATTCTGACCAACATGCAAGTCTTCAAGCTTTACGGGACTCGATCCAGTCATCATCATGACCTAGCATCAATTGCATCCACACGACCTGCTGCAGGAATATGACAACTCAAAGCTTTAACTTTGTAAGTAGGTCCTGAAGGTTTTATGGAGTAGGCAATTGTTGTGTTGTGATTTCAGGCAATGCCTCCTAGGAGTATAGTCACTCATCGATGTCATGTCACCTAGCAGTGATGATTCTCAAGCCACAAAAGTGATCAATAGATGCATTGAAATTTTTAGCAATCAATAATGATATCCAATTTCGCATCAATGATGAATACCCGAATATCCAAATTACAAACTGAAGCTTACAGCATGAGATGGTCTTGATATGGAGAAATGTTCCTGCTTCAGATGACGGGTGAGTTGACGCAAACTTCAGACTTGAGTTTGCCCGTGACTGATTGGAGCGCAACTATGCTGCACTCTATGCTATTGACGTGATCTGGAGAATGATGTGTGTAGGTGACTATGAGGACTTCCAATATGATGTTGGTCAGAGGACGCTCTGTTGGAAGATGAACGCAGCCCTTCAGGATGGTGTCAGCCTGAGATAACTGGCTGATGACAATTGCTGCTTCAAAATGATGTCGGCCAGAGCCAGAGGCTTTTCTTGGACGACGTAAGGACTTGTCTCCACCTCAGGTCTTGATTCCTTTGGACGTGTGCCCCTGTGACATCTCAAGTCAATAAAAAATAGTGGTCATTCCTTGCCAATACACATTCGTGGTTGCTACAACCTGACAGATGGCTTGTTTCCTGAACACCATTGAATGCCAACCATTCATCGTAGACACCATCTGATGTCAAATCCTCTAACTTTCCAAGCAACTTCTGAGAATTTTCTTCCTGATGTAGCAACTTGATGAATTCAAATTGACTCTTCTAGAATAAGAGAATGCAAAGGAGAATACTGATGCCAAATCAACAATTCTTCATTCTTAATTCGACTTGATTCTTTTGGAATTTAATCTGCCATATCTGCTCAAATCTTATTCTAAACCCGCTCTGATACCATGTTAGTTTTTTTATGAACATATGTAAATAAGCAAATTTTAATTCAAATTCAATCACATAGATACAACATAACACATAGACACAACATATACCCTGGGAAAACCCTCCACTTGAGGGAGAAAAACCCAGCAACAATATATCGCTTATATATTGAATATCAACCAATGATCTCTTTTACAATGAGGCTGATAATGAGGCCAAACACAACACCAAAATGATGCAATATCTCTTGAAGATAATACAACACTTTTGATAAGTATATCAACCTCCTTCAAAGGCTTCGATCTGCTCTTGGATAAATTTGCTCTTGCTGGAAACTCGAACTATGAATTATGAATGTGATAATCGATGATACAATGAAAGATGATCTCATATAAATACAAGAGAGGGAGAGAGGTCACAACTCTTCAAGTCCTCAAGATGACCTTCTATAGACACCTGCAAAATGGTCCGGAGAATCTACCTAATTGAATAATTTAATTTATTTGATTAATTAATTTTCAAATTCTTTCTACTTAGTAAAGTCAAATAGAAATATTTATTTATTAAGTTCATTTATTAGCCCTTTTCTATTTTCTCTCCTAATTAAATAAAACAAATCAAAACTTTTGTTTTATTTTAATTATTATCATTTCATCAGATTATTTCTCTCTTAATTAAATAAACAAAATTAAAAACTTTGTTTTATTTAATTATTATTATTATTACTTCTATCTTAAAATTAAATACACAATTTAAATAATTTGTGTTATTTAAAATCACCTTTCTTCTTAATTAAATAAAGATTGCTAAAAATCTTTTATTTAATTATCATTCTCCTTTTTAATTTAATAAAACAAACCCTATAGTTTGAATTATTAAATTATTTATTCCTCTTTTGCTAAAATTAAATAAACTAAAAATATTTAATTTATGCATAAATCATTTACACTATTCACTCACCAATAAAATTATATTTTTTAAATCTAATTAATGCAGCTTCCATTCACGGGAAGAGCTTCAGGGACAAACTTGCAGGAAGTCCTCTCAATCTTCTTCCATCAATCCTCCCTCTCTTCTTGCCTGGTGTTTTCATGGAGAGAAACCATTCTCCATGATCAGCTCCTTCTTCTCATCCCATGCCTTTGGATTCTCCAGAGAAAATCACAGCCCCTCATCCCGGTTTCCTGTACAATTGTGCTGCCGTGAAAGCTATAAATACAGCTCTTGGGCTACAAGAAATGGATCCCAACTAATGCAATCTTACTCTACAGGTTTCCAAAGCATTCAAGCATCCAAACCATCCAACATTCCAACATCCATCAAGCAGCATTCAAGCATCAAGCATTTGCAGTCATGGCTGCCATTAGAATAGAATTTGCATATTTTAATCATATTAGAGTAGAATAGTTCATTTCTCATTCTCTAAGTGTCATTTTAATAGTTTAATTAGCTTACAAATCTGAGAGCTAAGTAAATTAGAGAAATCTTTAGAGTTAGAGAGCAGTAGGATAGATTTCTGTAGATTTGTAGTTTAAATTAGTTTAAATTCTTAATCTTAGATGCAATATCCTATTTAGAAGCGTAGATGCATAGTTTAGTTTGTTTTTCCCCTTCTACCGCTTACAATTTGGCGCCCACCGTGGGGCAATACCCCATATTTTGCTAACTTTTTGAAAATCGTGTCTTACAGGTATTGGCGTGAAAGTTTTCGCGGGATCGTGAGTTTTTGCAGCGCCACGGTTACTGCTCCACAATGTGTTCTCGCTCTAGCACGCCTCGTAAGCATCGCTCACAAGGCCTACATCGCTCCAGCCAAGACCGGTTTCGGGTTTGTAGCCACCTTTTCATCTTTAAAATCATTTCTTTCATCTGGATCCGACGCGTCCGCGGCCAGATTTTATTTCTGTCTTTTTGTTTGGTTAAAATTTACCAATCCTAGGATAGAAACAGTTAAAATTTACCAATCCTAGGATAGAAATGGTTAAAACTTACCAATCATAGGATAGAAATGGATTAAAATTTACCAATCCTAGGATAGAAACGTCACATTTCTTTTTGCAGTTTAAAAATTGAACATCATGCTTATCATGGAGCAATATCTCCATTAGAGTAAATCACTTGTCTTTTGGGTTTTAAAAAAGAACAACATTTTTTTTGCTGTGTTTGGGTGATAGGTTTATGCTCTCCCCTTAACTGGGTGCATCAAAATACCAGACTCACCATTACTTTATGCATTTTAAGCTTTCTTAAAACCTTTAGACAGGCCTGCCGTAGTGGGAAAAAGTACTCACCCTACAGGAATGACCTGAGTGGGGATAGCCAAAAGCCATGGTATTCCAACCCACTTAAAAATTTATGTGAATTTGGGGAAACCCTCTTTCAACGGAAGTGTGCAGGATAACCATCCCCAAAATCTTTGTTTTAAAGATTGGGAGGTCTCTCGAGGGAGTTTATCCATTTTCCGCTCCGAACGGAAACCCTATCTAAGAACCTAGAAATAGAAGCACGCCTGTCAGTTTTCGAACATTGTAATACTCAGCGGTGTAGGGATGGGGAAGAATCTACCCTCAAGCACTCACCATATAATTGCTAAGGACTGTTTGCTCAGGGGATCCAGTATCCACTTCCGTCACTCTAAGTACGCACCTGGAAAAGACAAAAACACGTGCGCCCTCTAGGGGGTGACATGGCTGTGTGAGTCGACACAATTCCAAGCTGTGGGTCGTTCGAGTATATAACGATGACCTTTTATCTCTAGGAGTGAGTCTATTTGAAGTGTTTTATCTTGTTATCAAACCAGTGAAAATCAAGAAGAATCGTTGATTCTTGAGAACACACACTATTTGTTTAGATTCTAGGATTTTTTAAAAGACAACCATTCTATTCTTGATTGCTGTGTTTTCTATCATTAAACTCAAATAAGATCATCACAAAAAATCCTTAAAATCAACGCACTTGTGGATTTCTCATGATTCGAGATTGGGTATCCACCAAGTTTGTCAAGAAATATCTTGCCAAACGAAACCGAAAACCAAAGAAAACACTTGCATACAAACAACTCCTAAGAAAACAACGATTTCTGTATCAAAGCAGGAAAGTTCTACTCCAACATAGGACTTTCATTCATAGGTATCATGATTTCTCTAGAGGTTATACAGACGACTACGCTGTAGCTCCCTTAGATTCACAAGCATATTTCCAAAGAAGAGCTCTTAGGCAACACCACAATCACAGTCAGAGAATTCATCCAGAATACATCCCACAACCAGCCATCCAATATGATACCAGGCCAAGTGAGTTTCATAGAATAAGATAGTTTTTCTGTCTTAAACACCTTTATTCTGCTTTCACATACTGGTCTCATGGCCTCGTCTCTCACCTCGCTTCCGCCTCTCGCTCCTGGCCATACTTCTGGGCCTTCGCTTTAGGCCCGCCTCGGCCTCTCGTTTTCACAGGCTCGGTCTCGCTTTAGCTACGGTCTCTGCTTGGCCATACCGTCTGGCTATCTCTGCTTTCTGCGCCTGCCTCCGCTTTAATGTTGTCTGGTTCCCTGCTTTAGCTTCCCGTGACTGTTTTATACTATTTCGTTTTAGCGACCATAAAGTCAAAAACAGAGCATGACATTTTGTCATTACCCATATCGAATACAAGGTTTCTGTCAGTCCAAAACATTTTTTTCACAGTCCAAAACACTTAAGTCACACAAAAGGAAAGCTTTACCTCTACACCTAGATCTTGCAGCATCTTGCATAGTGTCATTATCACCAAAATCTAAGATTTTCTATCAAAGTTTCCCTATCAAGGATTTTATCATCCTTCCATCACGAAACTAGATAAAACTAAATCAGATTTTAAATCAACAAACTTGACACTTATCTAATCAAATCCAAGATCAAAGTCTAGAATAAAACTTTAAACGTTTGTATGCCTATTTTCACACGAGCAGCATATCAAAAACAACGAGAATAAGAAAATGAAAGAATAGCAGCCATGGCTGAAGAAAACCCTTGGGGATGATATAGCAACACTGATCCTCTTATTAACTCACATGAGAAAGAAATAATTGCAGAGGAAATCGAGAAAGTTCAACAAGACCCTCATTTCCATAAATCTATGGAAAAGATGCTAGAGCAAGACATGGAAAAGTATCTTCTACTATTAGCTGACAAAGGTGCTAAACTTCCTAAAGACTTTGATGTCAATCAACTCAAGGAAACAGCCACACCTAACTCAACTAGTATAGAAAATCCAAATCAAATAGATGCTTTGACAAGACAAATCCAACAATTGCAATTATAGTTCCAAAATATCCAACAAGGGCCAACAAAGAGATATTTATTGCAAGACATTTTCCCTTATCCATTTGACTCAAGCATTAACATGATACCATTTCCAAGGTATTGTGAGTACCCAACATACAACAAATACAATGGGAGAACTGATCCGTTTGATCACGTACGGGAATTTCGAGCTATGAGCATAGAGTTCGCACACAAGGACTCTTACTACGATTATTTCCAAGAAGCTTAGGAAACACTTGCATGGAGTGGTTTTCTAAATTGGAACCTGGGATTCAATCCTTTGAAGAACTAATCAATAGGTTCATTACACACTTCTCATTCAACATCCAACATGGGGTAACCTTAAAAGAACTCTACAACACTAAACAAGCAAAAGGTGAAAAATTTCTTTCCTTTCTCCAACGATGGAGAAGGCTATTTGCTAAATACCCTAGATCTATTCCTGAAGAGGAGAAGATAGAGATGTTCATTGATAACTTAGTAGATGACATGAATTACACATTGGACTTACAATGTCCATCCACATTTGAACAAGTTATCGAAAAGGGGCTCAAAATTGAAGAAGCTCTAATCAAAAGAGGAACAATCAAACACTTCATTGAAGGTTCAAACAATAACCATTCCTCTAACAACAACAACGAAAAGCCAAGATTCTGGCAAAAGAACAAGAATACTGATACCATGATCGATACACATACACCTAAACCAGTATTCACCTTGACACCCACCACTACAAACAAACAAAACAATGGTTTTAATGTCAAACAAAGTAGTGATCAAGGAAATAATCAAAACAGTGGAGAAACAAAAACCCAATCATTTCAACGACCCTCCAATAAACAAAAATTCACACCGTTAGGGAAATCATTGGAATCAGTCCTCAAAGAGCTTTTAGACGAAAAACTCATTCAAGTACAAGAGGCTAGAAATTGGGACCCTCAAGTCAAACCATCATGGTGGAATGACTTACATTACTGTCACTATCATCAAAATAAAGGCCACATGACTGAAAACTGTTGGCAATTAAAACATGCGGTACAAGACCTCATAGATCAAAATAAAGTATTTGTAGAAGGCCCTCAAACAAACAAAGATCATACAACATTCAAAAATCCTCTACCCAATTATCAGAAGGGAGAATCTTCTTCCGCAAACACCAAAGGTAAAAACATTGGTTATGTTTATGACACAACAATCCTTTGTTTGTCCGCTACCAAGGAGGATGAAGAGTTATGCAACCAAATCAATCAGAACAATGACATTACATCTACCAATTTGGTACAACATATGGATAACTCTGAAAACCAAATCAATGTAATCACACTCAAAGGGAAACAAGAATACCAACCGGTTAATGCCACAACAAGGGCACAATCCAAAGTTATATTGAAAGGAGCATCAATATCATCCCCATCAGTGGATCCTCCCTCCAATCAATATAATCTCATCGATCAATTGCAGAAAATACCGGCACAAATATCAATCTTGGAACTTTTGAAGATTTCCCCCTCACACAAAGAGATTCTTGAACAAGCTCTTGTATCAACTACGGTACCTAACAATCTGGATGTGTGTCAATTCCAAGCTATGGTGGGACATCTATCCGCACCTCATTGCCTTTCATTTTCCGAACATGATGATATATCACTCACCCATCCGCACAATTCCGCCCTTCACATTGAAGTCCTTATCCATAAACATCGTGTAAAGCGTGTCCTGATAGATGGGGGGGCTGGTTTAAATATTTGTACCTTAAAACTGATTCGTGCACTAGGATACTCAGATGAAGCCATTGATACAAGAAGAAAAATCACAATCAAAGCATATGATGAGGAAGAAAGGTCCTCTAAAGGGTTGATCATATTACCCATTCAAGTTGGGCCTATTGTCCAAAAAGTGGTTTGCCAAGTTTTAGATAGAGAACTAACATACAACATACTGTTGGGACGCCCTTGGATCCATGATATGCAAGCAGTACCTTCTACTTATCATCAATGCTTGAAATTTCCCGTCAATGGACAGGAGGTGACAATCACAGCAGACTACAATGACACCCAAGCTTGTCATGCATTGAAGACATCTCAGGATACATTCATACCTAACAATAGAGAAGTTGGCACATCAGATAGTGAGCAACAACAGAGCTTCATTTCAAAGTGGCTTCCAAAACAACAAAAATCACAAGAGATAAGGGTGGCACAATCTAACCCTTCAAATGTTGAAGAGCAATTGGCTCCACTCTCACATCAATTCACCAAAGAAGTACAGATAAGTGATGAAGGAATAAGTGAATATGGTGTAGGACACTCATTTCAACTATCACAAATGTTACCCCCCTTACAAACGTATGGACAACCATCTACAAACACCCACAATTCAGAACAATCTACAACAACATTAGATGGCAGATTTGTAAAAGTTGGGAGCTTAGATGAAGAATCAGAAGATAAGGCCATACTAAATTGGCTTTATAAGGATGAGGAAGCTTTCGCTTCCACAAGTAACATCATAGAGACAAATCAATATGGAAAAGGAAAAACTATTCTGGAGAAGATGGGATATTCAGGACAGGGACCTCTCGGGTTAAGGAAACAAGGCATAACAGAACCAATCCAGCCTCTTACGATCCAACATAAGGATAAAACGGGACTAGGATATGTAGTAGAACAAGGATCTCTTGATCGAGGGAAACAAAGTGTGACAGAACCAATCCAAGTCCTCACAATTCAGCAGAATGGCAAAACTGGACTAGGATACACAGAAAAAGCAAGAGCAGAAATCACCAATAGAACTGTGGAGCGTATTCTTCAAATAAGAGGTAACTCTGAAACGGATTCAAATGAGTATGAGTGGGACAACTTATCAGATGTTTCCTATGAGGATATTCAGATTGACATTATCAAAAAGTATACCCCCAAACACGAGGAGGGTCAAAGCTCAAGCTTTAATCCTATTGTCTATGAAACACAAAATTTCGATGACTCAAGTGAAGATGAACGGACATCGATTGAGATAAATGATGTGGAAGAAAATACCTTTGTAGGCCTTGACATAACCACAAACAAACTAGACGACATTTCCGTCTGAGCTTTCACAATCACTGACCTCAACCCATCTAATGATTCGTTGCCTTTACTACATCCCGAGCTTATCGAATGGGAACCCCAACACCCTATTGACCTCCCTATTTTTGACAATGATTTCGCCATTATCAACTACCTTTTCTGTGAGGAATCCGATACTTGTTCTACCAATACTTCTTTTAACGATGCTTTCAGGCAGGAGGATGCCAAGCCTTCCAGTTGCAAAAATATGAAAGAAAAAAATGGATCTGATGGTGAACACCATTCTATGGCAGTATTTGATCCTAAAATAGTAAAAAAAAAGAACGCATCCGATGGCGAAAACCTCATTGAGGCACCAAAGGATGGAAGGTTTGACATCCTCCCGCAACATTACCATGAAATATCATCAGTATTGATAGAACCCACACAGTTTATTAATATTGGCACAGCAGAGAAAGCAAGAATACTACACCTGGCCGCATCCATGACAGATACAAAAAAGCCAGATTTTATCAAAT
>VDFB02146631.1:0-17126 GCA_007258455.2 Sequoia sempervirens | reverse complement strand
ATCATAGATAATGATAGACCTTTCAAGAATCAAGATGTCCAAGAACTCTGTGAGAGGTTTCATATCCAACATTGATTTTCTATGTCATACTACCATCAAGGAAATGGCCAAGCAGAGGCCTCAAACAAAACCATCCTAAAAATCTTAAAGAAAACCATCAATGATGCTGGACGTGACTGAAATGTTCAATTAAACCCTGTTCTATGGGCTTACAGAACTAGTATCCGCACCCAACAGGAGCCACACCCTATGCTCTAGTTTATGGATTAGAGGCCATTTTACCTATTGAGGTTGACATATCATCACTCCATGTGTCACTTAAGGGGATCATTTCTGATGAAGATTATTGGGTGTTTAGGCTATAAGAGTTAGAACTATTGGATGATCATCGACAAGCAGTTGATCACTTGAAAGGCTATCAACAGAGGATATCCAGAAGTTACAATCATAGGGTCAAACCAAGAACTTTTCTGGTGGATGACTTAGTCCTGAAAGAAAATCCTCATAATCAACAGGATCAAAAAAAGAAGGGGGAATTTGAACCAAACTGGCTAGGTCCCTTTGTCGTTGTATCAGTCTTTAGATTAGGAGCTTATCAGTTGTCTACGCTTGAAGGGGATTTGTTTGATGAACCCCTCAACAAGCTATATCTTAAGAGGTTCTACACCTAGTTCATCTAGTGCATCGGTAAAAGTCCCGAAAAATACAAAAACATCATAAAATGGCCTGAAAAAAATGGTTTCCTTGATGAAAACCTGGAAAATAGGCATCTTGGTAACAATAAAAAAATAAAAAAATGGAAAAATACAAAAAAAGTGAAAAATCTGAAAGATAAAAAAAATCATAAAATCTGAAAAAGTGTAATAAAACAAGAGTGAATCCGCACAGTAATTATTTCAGGATAGATTTGCTTTTCCATCTATATTTGATCA
The DNA here is from genome assembly GCA_007258455.2 of Sequoia sempervirens. Lineage (NCBI taxonomy): Eukaryota > Viridiplantae > Streptophyta > Pinopsida > Cupressales > Cupressaceae > Sequoia > Sequoia sempervirens. The sequence goes on along the minus strand of VDFB02146631.1, from coordinate 16,194 downwards.
TAGTCGACTATTCACTTTCGCCATCAATTTCCTATCATCGGAAAGCCTCATGTACATATCCTAGCATTGCGGTCATGTCTCACCCTAGACTGGGGGAAAAATCCTGAACTCACTAGGGGAAATAAACTTTGAGCTTAAACCAACAGACAAACAACAGTAGGAAAACACAACAAACACAATGATCATAGTGTAAAACCCAACATTGAACATCAATCACATTCATGAACACATCAACCATCAAACAACAAACAACAAAATGAATCAAATCAAAGCAACTTTAAATGGTTGATGTTCTTCTGAATCATAGCTTTATCACTTTGGCTTGAATGTTCAACTGTTGTACTTTGATTTTTGTTATCATATCTCTAGAGGAACTCGATGATGTATTGAACTAGAGGAGCTAGGAAGGAGTATGATTTTTCTTTGTCTGTTGTTGGTGAGTTGATCACTACTATTGTGAAAATTGTCGTGAGACGTGCTCTACAAAGTATCATCGATGAGATTCTGAATTTGCATAGGAAAATGATTAACTCTTGTTTGTTTATGCAAGCAATACTCAGGTCATCTTGGTTCAATTATACCTAGATGTTTGTGTTAACTTGCAATATCAAAAATCATGGAAGGAGTACTCAGGTCATTATGGTCTAGTTATACCATCGATGTTTATACTCACTTTCAACATTTTAAAGGTTCAATGATGATAAAAAGCACGAAAAATCAATTATTACAATGACAAAATTTGCATATTAGATCTGCATGGTTAAGGTAGATTGCATCCATGTTAGTTTTGCATCTATATTTATGGGTTTTCCAAGGTTGGAAGACTTTTCAAAATGATGTTGTCTCTATCATTAATGGATTGAGTACATTTGACAGTAAACAAAAACACATCATTCTCATATAGTTGCATTATCATTTGCATACATTAGAAAGAATTCTCATATCATATATACATTATCACATCATTCATCCATCCATGCATTACATCATAAAATACACATCAGAAAACACAAAAAGAAGTGCATTGCATCTCACTTGCATTATCAAAATCATTTCATAAAATTTGCATTAAGAAAATGGTTCATTAAGAAGATTGAAAGACATATCCAGTAGAGTAAGATTTCCAAGAAGAAAAAGTTTCTGAAGAATATGACATGGTATAATGGTCCATTAAGAAGATTGAAAGACATATCTAGCAAAGTAAGATTTCCAAGAAGAAAAAGTCGCTGAGGAACATGACCGGTAAGCAGGTTTCCCTGTAAAGATATAACGCCATTGTTATGAACATCTAAAATGAATAGTGAAGATAGATTTGCTAGGGTGTATGGAATACAACATGTAAATTTGTTATTACTCAAATCCAAGATTGACAAAGGACTAACTAGATCGACATAATCATCACATGAACGTACATAAACATCACACATCATTTGCATAGTCAAATCCATCTCATGTAGCATAAGACATCATCCATAAAGCATATATAATCATCAATCATGCATTATCATATCATCATTGCATACATCACATAATCATCACATAAGCATCATATAAGCATCACATAATCATCATATAAGCATCACATAAGCAATCATATAAACATCATAAACACATAGAACTATGCACTATCATACAATTATTCCATCCATCCATTCACTTGTGCATTAACATTATCATACATTCATCCATTAATTGCATCATATATTTTATAAAAACATAAAATGCATCACATTTCATTGGCATAATAAGATCCATCACATGTATCATATAGGCATCATTCATAAAGCATCATAGAATCATAACGCATGTTTCATCATTTGCATCCATGGCATATCATACCATCATCATATAGAACATCACATAACATATATAATAGAAATTAAATGCATCCATCATAGACATCCATCATAGTCAACACATATAGACACATAGATCAATCACCATCATCGCTGCATATCATATATATCTCAAAATAATTTCAAGTGTATAAGGATATCCAAATATTGAGAGGTACATCATAAAAAATGGTAGTGAATCATCAATGTCTTAGATAAATTAGTGTATACATGTCCAAAATACATCAAGAATCATATAATGGAGCTATGTCATGCTCCCCCTGATAATGTTGGCATCACTAGACTAGTGCCTCCCCCACCAAATGGATCTACACCAAGATCTCTTAGAAGCAATTGCGTGACACCCTTGCTAGTAGTCCTGGTGTGAGTGTGACTACTAGACTATGCATAGCTCTCTCGATGCTTTGGCAGAATGGCCTCGGCGATACTTTATCCTATAAACTTTTTGCTCTCCTCGGCAGAGTGCCATACCTTCTCCGGCGGTTCGTTGTAATGTATGCACTCCTCTCAGAGGCCTCCCTTCCCTCGTATTTCTATCACTTCTCTTTTCCTCAAGCCAAACCGGCCACTTTAGGAGTGTCCCTCTCTTTTCGTGAGCGTGGAAACCTCGCGGCTCGTGTTCTGGGCTCGCCTCCTCGGTCTCCAGGCCTACACAAGCTCAGATTTGCCTTAACTGACTTCGTATCAGCACTGGAATCTCAATGTAATCCATTCAAAACCGCTACTTCACCGTGGTTGATCTTCATTGCCGTTACCGACGCAATCTGCGAAGTTCCCTGCCAAAACACCGAATTGACCCCTCCACCCTCCACCACCTCCATTACCATCTCCGCTTCTCCATCCCTTTATCCCCATCGCTTTCACCTTCCTCTTCCCTCCCCTCATCTCCATCTCCTTTCACCCATGCCATCATTGCTTCCCTTTTCCATCATCTGCTAATAATGGTGACCGCTCATTTGGGCTTGAAATCCATGGGAAGGGGTGTGTAAAGAAGTACTACACATAATCCTTAGATATGGGAGCCTCAATAATCTTTAGATGATACTCCCAAGCAATGGCTTGTAGACCCTAGTACTCCTACACTACAACATCATATGATAAGCATGGCCCCCACTCTGTCGTATCAATCTATCATCGTGCATAATGAGCCACTCCTTGAGGCATGCCCTATACCCAACCATATTGTTGCAATACCCTCCTCAACATAAATCTCTTAATAATGAATTGGGTCCTCCCAATCAGATACATAGACTGGCACAAAAATGGCATCTCCGTGTCGTCCTCTAGCCAATGCTCACCGTCAATGTAGGGCTGCCAGGTCACTATCTCTAGATCATCCAGTACTCTCCTCTAGTACTCTAGTTTTCCTAACTTAGGCTGAGCAACTGGACCTGTATATAAATGAACATATGGTCTCATGGCTGGTCGTTGTCTATTTGCTACTAGACGAGTGACCGCTATATGCTCCCATGCCCATATTCGAAGCAACGTGACCCAAATTGATAAACTAGCCCCTCAGAGATAGACAACCTGGTGCAAATCATGGTATAAATGGGAAAACATGTAGCATCCCCAGATATATCTGGTACCCTGAGTGATCACGCTCTTAAGAATATGACCCCATCCAACTAAGAGTCCCTTCAACCTATGGTCGGGACATAGGAACCCTCCAATAAACCCAACAAGTACATATGGGAATGTAGCATAACCATCAACCATCTCTCTCCAGGGAATCTCATAGCCGCATATCCGATCATCCTCAAATACTCTATGAAGTGCATTAGTCCCACCTTGCTCAACTGAATCATAAACAACCAGCTCTCCAACTACTGGTATCCTCAAAATCTAGTAGACATCCTCTAGTGCCACTGTCATCTCACCAGTGGGTAAATGAAAGGTGTTATGCTCACTGTGCCACCTCTTTGCAAGTGCGGTCAGAAGCCTCCTATTAATATGATGTTGGGGCATGTCAATCAATGAAGTTAGTCCATATCTACCAATCACATTTAGATCAGCTTGATCTAAATGCAGAATCAACTCCCGGGTCCTTGGGAAATGCTCTCGAATCTATAGGACTGTCAAAGGCTCCTATCATCATAACATATCTCAAATCAACAAATCAAATCAATCAAACATCAATCAAACTATCAATCTAATCAGCCTATCAATCTAATCAGCTATGGTGAGATTTTGATTGCATCTTGTGAGTGTCTATCATCGATCCTCACTTATCATGAGGACAATCATCAATCTATCATTGATCCTCACCTATCATGAGGTCAATTATCATCATCCTATCACCTATCATGAGATCAATCATCACCAATCTATCAACATCATCAAACAACATCAAATCGAAGGATTCCACGTGGATAAAAATTATCAAAAACTAGGAGTCCAATAAAAAATTCATCATTCCTTCTCTAGATGCTAAAATAGTGACCCAAAGCCAAAAAGCATGGATGTGCTAGAACAGGTTTTAATGCGAATTACCCAATGCACCATCAAATTTGATCAATGCACTAAACCCCTCTATCATTGCGCTAAATGATTCTATGTGTTATAACATTAACCTAATGCACTAAACTACATCACCTATGCACGCGAAAACCCTTATTATGCACTAGAATCAGCTTTTGGTCGTAGATGCAATTAAACACGATCTGGGCAATTCTGTTACTTAAATCTATATAGGCCGCTTAAATCCCCAAAAGGCATGAATGCATCTGGCTAATGCATAACCCTAAGTGCTAATCTTAAGTAATTATACACGCTTACAAATTTCAATCATTCTATGTGCTACATCAGTGCTCATATGCACTAAAACTTTAAAAGCTGAATTTAAACTTGAAAAAAGGCACGAAAAATGAGATTCAAAAATCACGAGGGAGTTTTTTGGGGTACGTATCAAAGGTCCATACGTTGTCGGGCGATTGTGATGTCTGACGCACTCAAATTGGTGTGTGTAGTAGGGGATCACCATCTTGCCAAATTTGCTCAATTGCTTAATCACACCAAGTTTTCAAAATTGCAAATGCACAATTGAAATTCAAAATCACCTTTTTTAACCTTTTAAAGAGTGATTAAGTGGGATTTTTATGGGATTGATTTTTTTTTTTTTTTTAAAGGGGCTTAATTCGTTAATTCATCACTTGGCAGGTCTAATATCATTTTTCGAGAGATAAATCATTTTTGAATCGTAAAATTTTGAAATCATCATCAAATCATCGAAAAATCATCAAAACCATCAAAATTTCCAAAAATTAAAAAAATTCCAAAAAAATTCAAAAACTTATCAATTTATCTCTCGAGGGGGCATATATCTGTCATCACCTGAAAATCAACATCTGGGGAATCGATTTTTTTTTTCGGCATCAGCAACAAATTATTCTTTGAAGCAATGTGTAAACACATTACTTCAAAGAGGGGCAAAATGTATACACCTAAAATTGGTCAAGATAATTAATTAAATACAAGTTATTTAATTAATGAACCCCTTTAATTCGTCTACTTATAAATAAATTCCAAATTTATTTATATAGTTCACACTCTTCTAATTCTTCAATCTAAAGTCACATTCTTCTAAATTTAATTAAATAAACAAATTCACATAGTTTGTTTTATTTAATTAATAATATTTTCACTAAATTTAAATCCCAAATTTGAATTTAAGCACATGTCTCCAACTTTTCCTCTTGCCACATCATCAAGTGTCACATATATTTAAATGTCTAATATTTAAATTGCATTATCCTCAACCAATTCCAAAACAAACATTGGACACTTGGCTCTTTCACACATTTTATTCCTTCATACACTTGGCATGGTGTTCATAGTCAAGGGAACATCCTCCATGATTCTCTCTAACTTCTTCCACCTTCACCTTTCATCTCTCATGCTGAAATCTTGACTGTTGATTGCTGCCACATCACAAGATGCTTTGGAAATCCTATAAATACAAGCCCATTCTACAACATTTTACATCCCATCTTTGAGTAAACTTATTATGCAGGAATCATATTAGAGCATTAGAGCATTTAGAGCAATTTAGAATTTAGCATTTGAGCATTTAGAGAAATTTAGCTTTTAGCATTTGAGCATTGTAGAATCATTTTAGTTTAGTATCATGGCTTAGTTTAGCATTTGCATTTCCATTATCATCTTAGTTCTTATACAACATTTGCATCATAATCTTTAGTATCATATCCATTGTCATATCACCATTTTCATTTACAACATCATAATCTTAGCATCATATCATTTGTATATCAATCATATAGCATTGTAGACAGCACCTCGTTTCTTAGGTTGTCATCCAATCAGTCATAGTGCAATATACAAATCTGAGAGCACTAATGATTTAGAGGATCCTTGAGAATATAGAACAATGGAACGGTTTTAGTAATATATTATATTTTGAATTTGATCAATTATGTGATTCAAATATTTAATGTAATACATTTCATTGGTTGTGTGTGTGTTTTTATTATTCATTTACTAACTCTCACAATTCACATGACAATAGTTTTCCCTACAAAAAAATTGGGAATAAGTTTCGTCGCAATGTGGCATTCAACACATACTCGGGGGTTCTTAACAACTCTAATAGTTGATTCATGGGACATGTTTAACAAACCAAATACAATTGCCAACTTTTCAGCATGGTGGCAAAGATATAATGCTTTATGGGGTTTTGAAGCTAGGAAATACCCCGTTGCCTTCATCTTCTAGTAGCAAGTAAGCACATCCATACAATAGCCTTCAGTACTTGAATATTCTAATTTAACATTCAGTTCAAGTTAATTTTTCATAGTTAACCAACTGTGTTTGATTTGTTCATAACCAAAAATATGAAATGTTATAATATTCTTAACAACATGGCAGCTCATACAAAGTGTAGAAAATAATCAAGTGAACTCAACAGTTATTGAATTGAATATAAGAGATTAATAGTTAGACATTCGATGGAGTGGATAAACATCATGATGATACTATCCCAAGAATCATGTATACCAATTTATAATGCATTCTTTAGTATCTTGAGTCGTCAATGCAATAATTGAAAGGTTTTAGTTCATACAAAGAATTGAACAAATGGATTAGTTGTTAGATACAAATAATTCTTATTAGTAGATCATTTAAATGTGATGGATTAAATGAACTTTATTTTGTTAAATGAATCTTGTTTAATGAGATGATTGAGATGATTTATTAATTTGGTTAGTTTGGTTATTGGTATTCTAGTAGCATAGTCATGGAACCTTAGAGGACTTAGTTGTAGATTACATGTTAATTTATATTCTGCAATCCTTAGTATGTTGCACTTTAAGAAAAAAAAATTGTTCCATTTTTAAGTATCGTAGAGTGTTGTCCTCTAGGGCTATGTGGTAGGGCGTTACATGGATGAGGAGATGTTGGTATTGAAGTAGTGCAAGAATTACAAGGCGTGGTTGGTGGAAAAGGGATATTCCAAAATAGAGGGAATAGGCTTCAATGAAATATTTTATTTTGTAGCTAAGTTGAGTTCTATTAGGATGCTCTCCATTTTTGTGACATATGATCTTGAGATAGAGTCTAGATGGATGTCAAGAGAATATTTTTGCATGGAGACTTAGAGGAGGAAATATACATGGAATAACTTGAAGGAATTAAGGTGTGAGGCAAATAAAATATGGTTTTTAAACTAGAAGGGTCATTGTATGGATTAAGACAATCCCCACATACGTGGAACTGAAATTTTGATTAATATGTGCTCGAATTGGGTTTTGTTAGAAGTCATTGTAATCATCTGTATTTTACAAGGAGGCAAATGGCCACATCCTATTTATTGGTTATGTGTTGGTGATATATTAATCATTGAAGGCAATAAGACATTAATTCAATAACTTAAATCTTAATCATCTAGTAAGTTTTACATGAAAGTCTTAGGTGCTGCTAGATACATAAATGGCCACATCCTAATTATTGGTTTATATGTTGGTGATATGTTAATCATTGGAGACAATAAGACATTAATTCAAGAACTTAAAGCTCAATCATCTTGTAAGTTTTACATGAAAGTCTTAGGTGCTGCTAGATACATACTTGGTATGGAGATATATATAGGGATAGACCCTAACATGAAATTGTGGCTAAACTTGAGGAAGTACCCTAAAAGTATTTTGTGGAGGTTTAAAATGTGGGACAATAAACTAGTAAGTATACGCATACTAGTGGGCACAAAATTGAGTTTGGAATAGTGCTATAAAATTGCAAAGTATTTGGAAGACATGAGAAATATTCATATGCCACATGTACTAGGAAATATCATGTATGTGGTCTACAAAAAGCTTGATATTTCCTAAGTAGTGGAAGTTCTAATTAGGTTCATGAAATAGTTGGGTAAGGACCGTTAATCATATTCAAAGAGAGTGGTTAGGTACTTGAAAATAATTTTAGATTTATTGTTTAACATATCATGGTATTAATGATGTGGGTAAAGTTTTGAGCATATAGGGTTTTGTAGACTTGGATTAGGTTGAAGATTTGGATAACTAGAAGTCAACAAGTGGTTATGCTTTTGTTTTGTTTGGAGGAGTAGTGAGTTAGATGATCAAGAGACATTAGAGAATTTCCCTATCCACTACTAAAGCAGAATATATGGGTACAATATATGCTGGCAAGGATGCAATGTGGTTGAAGAGGTTGAGTGACAATATTAATTTTAAGAGTCATATAGAGGTGAGATGTGATTCATATCTAGTGCAATTTATCTAGCAAGAAATCATGTTTAACATCCTAGAACCAAACATATTAATATTTAGTATCATTTTTTGAGGGAGATGGTTGAGAGTAAGAAAGTCCATATGGAGAAGATCGACACTCAGGTAAATACTACTAAATCTTTGAAAAAACCTATAAATACTACCAAGTTCATGTGGTATAGAGATAGGATGGGCTTATCCCATTTCCTAACATGAGTTTAATCTCTTGGGTTGAATATCATACACTTTCTTATGTTAAATTTCAAGTGGGAGAATATTTGAACTTGTTTAATATTCATTTGGAGAGAGTTCATATAGGAGAACTTGTTTGTAGAATACAATGTAGTAAGATGCAACCAATTTTAGGTGTTGTAGTACAACATAAATATTGGTTCACATGTGGTGGAGCTATGTTCATAAGAATAAGTCATTTGAAGAACTCACAACCACATATGGAAAATAGAGTTGTTGGGAGCATGAATGGTAATGTAGGAGCACTTGCAACAGAGTTGGAGTTCATGCAACATAATCAAGGAGCATGGTAATATCGTGGATGATGAATAGGGTACTAAAATTAGTCATAAGTGATGTTATGTTTGTATGTGCTACCACAAGAATGGAGTTAATAGTGGTGGTTATACAAGAAAATAAACTCATTAATAATATTAAGTTTGTAACCATTGATTCATAGTGGCGGCTATACAAATGTGTATACAAGGTGATTATTTACATGGAGACATTTTGTTTTGTGATATGTGTGGTATACTAATATCATAATATAGTTGGAATATAGTTGGATGACTCTTGGTATTCCACATGTTGGTTGGAGAATTACATGACTTGAATTCTCATGTGCATGTCTTTATGTATCATCTCATGTGAAGGTACACCAATGTTGGATTTTAGATACTAAAATGGTTTCCGATGTAATTATTTGAGTCTCGTGTATGCATACCATTCCATTTACTTTTGTGAATGATGGTAGATAGATTATGCAAATACTATAGACTATTTTTGGTGTACATGATCTTAAGTTTCTTTAATCATAGTCTATTGATCATTTGCAATAAGGGTGTAAATCCCCAACAATAATAGGATAATACTTAGTATTAAGAGAATAACAAAAAAGATAGACATGTTATGTATGCCAAATTTCAAATAATAAAAATAATAAGATATTTGCATAATCTAAACTACTCAACAATAAAAACAAATTTAACATTTTACAGTAAATCAACATTGTTAAAAGCTCATATAATAAGATCGTTCTACTAAGATAAAGACACAAGCAAACATTTATTTTAATGCTCATTCACTTTAATCTAAGAAAAAATACCTTAATGATATGAAGATTTAGACAATGGAACTTATTTATGTTGTATTATGAATGTCTAAATGAATTATATAAACAACACTTTAATATTTAGAATTCTTTTTATCTTCCATAAAACTCAAAAGTATTATATTAAAAAGATATTGAAAAAATCAGATCATAATGTAAGTAAACTACCTAAATAGATTCTTAATTCCATGTTTACACAAATTTAGATAAAATCTCCTAAAATCAAATAAACCATTAAAATATCTTACTCCTTTGGAAATAACATTTCTAACTAAACATAATGATCAATTATATATAATAATATTTTTTATTAATCAATAAAAAAAGAAAAAAGGGGGGGCAGTCAATAAACTACCAAGAACAGAAAAATAATACTTGATATGTGAACTATGTTCCTTGATCAAATGATCCACATCCCAACACATTTAAGGGGGACCCATCTCCACTTAAAGAAAAAAAATGACATATATAGTTTTCATCAGAATGACATGAATATTCAGAGTTTTAAAGTAGGTGAAGAAAGTACAAAATTCCCTGCAGGCTGGGGGATGCAGTAGAAGGTAAAGTTGCCATTCTAGAATTGTTCCAATAGCTAAATGTGAAGGTTTTCTGGTGTTATTTTACTCACAAAGTTAAGTTTGGAGGACTTGTAGTTTCAGTTTAACATGACAATTAAACCAAACAGGTTTATGGTTTTTATTAAACTTTAAGTTTTAAGGGGAATTTTAATTTTATTTATTTATTTATTTATTTATTTCTTTTATTATTTTTTAATTCAGGAATCGGGTGCTAATCGCTCTGCTATAACCCTCACCGCTTTGTAATCCCGCAATGGACCGCAGTGCTGAAGGGACATACTAACCGGCATTCACGCGAGCCGGAGTCGAACTCATGGTGGGCGCCTCTGCTACAAAAAACACCCTTAACTGGTCCAGCTAGGACCGCTCTTAAGTTTTAAGGGAATTTTTCTATTCTGAAATGTATTCCCGCAATTAAATTTAGAGGATGTTATTGAACTAATTATTAAGTTTTGATATTTTCTAGCATTCTTGAACCTTTAAAGCATCACAGTACCTAATGATATCAGATTTCCACAATTTATACTCTAGATTATTGTCGCTTTAGATTAAATTGTGGGTAAAGTTTAATCAACGCTTCCTCACATCACATCTGGTGATTCATCACTGCACTTCTTTATTTCTTTTGATTCTGCTAGTTCTCTACAATTTTGATGATGGACTGCCAGAGTGTGATCTAAAACGCTGATACAACAAACTTGCACACTTTAATCCTAAACCAATAATGATTTATAGTAATATTTCCCAACTTTGGTAGCCGATATAAAGCTACTGAATTTATCGTAAGATTTACTTTCCACTACTATATGGCACTGTGTACATTTGTGGTTTATTGGATAACCTTGATAATTGAATTTGGATGATTTGTCATTCTTTTGTCGAATATTTGAAAATAAAAAGATAAATAATTGATCATTACAACTGTTAGCCATTAAATTGTAGTAATAAAACCTTATCTCAAATAATTCTCTCTTTTAAAAGAGAAACAAAATTATAAAGTTTCTAATGCGTTAAGAAGGGGAATTCAGTTGTGTCAGATAGATGCAAAACTTTTTCAAGTGTAATACTGATTTCGACACTGTCATGTATTGGTAATTGTAATGCTGGTTGTTTTAGTCTTCCTTGATACTGCTTGAACTTTGTTGGGTTGGTTAACATGATAATTTTGTGAGTTGTACTCTTCCTGTCCCCAATTCTGTTATGTTCATTCCTTTCACAGTCTTCTTTTCGGACTGCACCTTTTTTCTCCCTGTAATCTATTCAACTTTGATAAAAAATCCACACCTAACATACTTAATTCCAAAAATGAATACCCACATAAAATACTTAATTGAAATATAAGTAGTTGATCAGAATAAAAGTAGTCACAATGGGCCTATCAAAAAAGTTAAAAAATCCACTGTAATAGGTAGTTGAATTCGACAGGCAAAGGAAAAGCAGAATATCACATCTACTTTTTCATCTTTGAACTTTCTTGTTAAAAAAATATTGGCTGTCATTTTCAGCTGTTACTTGACAGATACATCATGAAAAGAAGTCGGCAAATTTCCAATGGTGAAAGGTGCAGATTCAATCCAAAAAGCTTGGAGTGCATTTCATGGATCTCGGGGTGCATTTCTGACAATGCATCTTTAACGTCTAGGCTAAAGCCAAGGGAGAGACGTCAGTTGACGTGGATTGAGACGTTTTGGTCGACAGAACAACCTGGTTTGAAAAGACATGTCTGTTCACCTTTATAGAAGCTCAGAACCTTTGCAATTTTTTCTTTTCTTTTTATAATTGAATTTGATTGGCTGGAATTAAATTTACTTAATCATTTTTAAAATAGTTTACTTCTATAATTCTAAAAGTTAAAGAAAAAGGTTATATTTAAAGAAAAAGGTTATATTTATTTATCATTACATTTATTTATTCAGTCATTACCTTTCACAATAAAGGATGACAATTCATAAAAGAAACAAAATCTATTTTTTTACTTTCAATTAAAAAAAATATTTAGTCATTTATAATTGTGATGTGGCCGTCATATATGATTTTCAATTTTATCAATTTTTTTATAGGTGATTAATTTTTAATATTGTAAATTTTATAAGAGTGTATTTTGACAAATCTAAGCTATTTTTAAATATAATTATGACTATTGATATAATGTAAAGTCTATTCAATAAATTAATAGTTGGTAGGTATGATGTGTAGTCGATTGACATTGACATTAAACGGGGAAATCCTTCACACTTAACAAATTAAGATCATTTAGAAATATTCAATGAATGTTGAATTATTGGCTTGCAAGTTGTTAGTCTCATCATTCAAGACATGAGAGATGTTGATATTTTGAAAATGATTTGATGACGAATATTTTTGTCTTTGTCCAAGTGAGACATGTGATGTGTAGTCAATTGACATTGACATTAAATTATAATTTAGTGAGATTTGATGTGAAATATTTCACCCATTACCAACTAAAGATCATTTAAATCAAGTTTGATGGATGGCAAATTAATAGCTTGCAAGTTATTAGTTCCATCATTCAATATATAGATTCAAATTCAGATGTTTATATATATATATAAACATCTGAATTTGAATCTATATATTGAATGATGGAACTATATATCTACATATATACACACATATAAACATACATGTATATATACATATACATATACATATATATACATATACATATTTACAAATATGTATATACATATATATGCATATACATATTTACATATACATAAGCATATACATATACATATATACATACACATATACATATATACATACATATATACATACATATATACATATACATATACATATACATATACATATAGTTTTCAACTCATTTCTATCAAAGAGCACTGGGACTTGAGAGATGTTGATGTTTTCAAGAGGCTTTGAGGAAGGATTTTTGCCTTTATATAGGTGAGACTTGTAATGTTTTGATGTTTCTATTAAATAATATTTTCTATGCATGTCTTGTTGTTCAATGTAAGTGGATGTAATCTCTTGCTCTTTCTTTCTTATTCTTTTTAATTTTGTAAAATTTGATGTCAAATATTTCACCCATTATCAAATGAAGATAATTTAAATCATGTTTAATGAATATTTTTGATATAGATAAAAATGGGTTTTGAAAGGGCCTAGACCCTTTTACAAAGACACAACAACCATTAGGAAAACATATTGAGTACCATGAGATATGGGACTAGTAAAACAAACTAAATAACATGAACATACAAAAAGCAAAGGAACAACAATAACACAATAAAATAAAATACCTATTTGTTATCAACCAATTTTTAAATCCCATTGGTAGCCTGTCATTCTTTGGTGAGAAAATTAATCTGATCAATCAAATAAACCTCCAAGGGATCCTCTTCAATAGTGACGGTTTTGCTTCTCTAAGATGTGGTCTTGGTCTTAGTTCTCTTGGCCATGCCCTCTTATATCTAGTCTCCCTTTATCATTTTTGAAGTTCATTTTGCAAAACATAAAGACTAGTAATTGATATTTTTTTATAGTTTGCTTGATGAAATTAACAATTTGGGACATTTTCTCTCTCAATTCCTTTTGATTCTTCTATAAGGTGTGGAATTTCAACTCCAAGTTATCCCAACTTGGGAAGGTGACATATGTTTTTTATTTCTTGCCATATATGTCTTCTTCTATTTGAGTTTTAAGTTGTTCCTTGGCCTACTTGAACACCTTCATCTCCATCTCCTACTCTCTTAGCTTTGTGTTATGGTGTTGGGAAAGGAACCATTTCATTACATTATTGTGAAGATTGAGACTTTCATATAATTTTTCCACATGAGTTTTCAAATTTTTGTAGTTAGAACAATCCACTTCTTCCTAAATAGTGAGGTGGCATGGGAGTTCCTTAGAGTCTTTAGTTATGATCCCTTATTTAGATGGGTTTCAATGTTAGGGGGTTAGACGATCCCTCTTGGGATTGTATCTTAGGTGATTGGTCATAGTGAGCTTAGCAAGGGGGCTAGGGTTGGAAGGGGGAATGGTAGAGGGACCTTCTTCCAAAATATATTTTCCCTTATCAAACAATATGGGTTTAATGGAATTAAGAGTTGAATGCAACTTGGTGGGGAGCATATGGATTTAAACATGAGATCTTAGGGTTGGGTTTAGCTAGGACCACAACCTTGGGGTGCTAGAGGGGATGAGAATCCCTGAAACCACCCTTAGGAATGGGGGAAGAGGGTGAGATAACAATCTTATTCTCTTTGGGTTGAACTAGGGAAAGGTTGAAAATCTTGGGGATGAATGGAGTGATTTTTTTGCGCAAAAATATAAGTATAGTATAGATGGATCTCATGTAGGGGGAGTTGGGATTTATCCAAAATCACATTTAGAAAAAAATACTTTAAGGAACAAAACAAAAATAAAATGAATCTCATTTTCTTATTATGCCTTAGGTGGTTCAACATAAGGGAATGCCATGAATAGATGCAATTATAATTTCCTTCAAGGGTAAAGTATCTCATAAGTACTTTAACCACCTCCTACCATAGATCGGCTAAGTCCTCACATTTAAAGTGTAATATTTGGCTATGTAGATAGCTACCCAATATCTAGAGGCCTAATGGAAATCACATCACTCAAAAGATCATTATGAAAATAATAAATTATATTCCTATCAAAGAATGCAAATATAATATGAACAATGTGTATATATGAATGAGAAAACCTTGGTTGTATACACCAAGGTGAGACATAGGAAAACGTAAGATGACGAAAATAGTCTTAATCTTATGATATGATATATGAAGTAAAATTCCCTAAAGGTACTCTAAGTAAACTTAAGTGATAAGGTGCGAAAAGAACCTAATAATAGAATTAGTTTGGTAAAAAAACTTGTTCATACAAGTACCACATTAAGTATAAATTAGGGGAAAAATATGTAAATATACAAAGATGGTCTCAACTACAAGGCTCCATGTACAAATTATTCTCACACAAACAAAGAAAATGATAAAAATTATAGGAATAAACTCCTCTAAAAAAGTCAGAATATGAACAAACTGGAATAGGAGGTGGTAGAGATCCTGAAGAATATGGCCTAATTGTGGGTTTGTTGCTAGATTTTTGTGGGTTCTTTTGTGGTGCTGCCTCTCAACTGGTTCTGATGTTCTCTTTTGGCAGCTTCCTATCTTGTTTTATTTTCTTGCTGGGTACTTTTTCTGCTAAATCTGTCTCTTGCTTGTTGTTAAGGGTTTCAGGGCCCCTTCAAAACCTGCTTTTTCCTTAATCAAAAACTCCTCTAAAAAAGAGAAAAAATATAAAAAATGCTCTTGAAAATATGAGGAAAAAACCTCATGTGAGGAAAAAGTCCCCCCATAAGAGAGAATGAAGAGAGAAGGTCAAGTGAATCCCTAAAGAAATATCTTTCCCTACCAAGAGAGCTTGCAAATGGTGATACTTATACTTAGTGAATGGTTTAATGAAGATATCTATAACTTTCTCTACTAGAGGATAATACCTCAAATCAATGACCTGATCATGTATCAACTCCCTAATGTAGTGCATATGGATCTCGATGTGTTTGGTTTATTGATATTGAACCAGGTTCTTCAAGAACTGGATGACACTCTAGTTGTCACAAAAGAGGACAAATGGATGAGGAATGGTGAAGAAAAACTTAGAATATTTAAAGC
>VDFB02146630.1:0-58570 GCA_007258455.2 Sequoia sempervirens | reverse complement strand
AAAATAAAATAGGGGAATGACTATAATATTTAAGTATGTTATGAGTGCCCTAGTTATGGGGCCACTAGTGTAATAAAGAATGTAATTTTAAAGTGGCATTGATAAAAAGGTTTGTACATGTAGGTTTATTTTGGAGCTTGTAAAAAGGAAAGAAACTAAAAGATAGCTATTTAATTAAATCCTAAGATTGAGAGTGGTATTCTTGTTTATCCATTAATTTTACTTGAATAGATTGGACACCATATTTTCCTATCACTAGAGATTAGGGGAGGGAACCCCATTTATTTCCATATATAGTTAATGGATGAAAATTCATAAATCAATCATGAGAAATTCCATATAGGGATAGTAATTAAGATACATTGAATTATTATCCAAGTGACTCCTACAATACCTATTTTTTATAAGTTTTAAGTTGCTCTCTTGGAACCTATGGTTTGTAATTCGTGTACAAATTAGAGTTAGGGTTGGGGATAGGGTTAGGGATAACTTTAGGGTTAGGCTTAAGATTGGAGTTAGGGTTAGGGTTATAGATAATTAGGGTTAGGGTTAGGGTTAGGGATAAGGTGAGGGTTAGGCTTAATATTGGGGTTAGGGTTAGGGTTAGAGTTAGAATTAGGTTAGGTTTGGGTTAAAATTAGAGTTATTTTTTGGGCATAGGTTTAGGGTTATGGTTAGGAAAAGGGTAAAAATTAGAGTTACGATTGGGGTTAAGGTTAAAACATGAGTTAGGGTTGAGGATAGGGTTCATGTTAGTGTAAGAGTAAGAATTAGAGTTAGTTTTGGGGTTAGGGTTATGGTTAAGGTTAGAGCTAGGGTTAAAATTATGGTTAGGGTTAAGGTTAGAGATAAAATTACATGGTTAAGGTTAGGTTTATGATTAGAGATTGAGTTAGGGTTAGGGTTAGTGTTTGGGTTAAAATTAGATTAAGGGTTATGGATAGGGTAACAATAAGAATTGGAGTTATGGTGGGGATTAGGGTTATGGTGAAGGTTAGTGTTAGGGTTAAGATTAGGGTTTGGGTTATCCTATATTAACCTAATTCCAATATTAACCCTAATTATAATGAAAAAATTAATTCTAAATGTAACCTAAGGGGAGAGAGGTCTCTAAGAGGTTTTTAGTTTTACGTTTTAGGGTTTAGATTTCTAAGTTTAGATAAAATATGGTTTTCAATTTACAATTTAACGTTATTTATTTTTTAAATGCAATTTAAAACTATTAAAAATTGAAATAAAACGCATTAAACAAAAAAAACTTAAATACTAATTCAAAAACAAAAAAACAAGATACAAAGCAAAAAAGGGCAGAAATCAACTAACCTGGAGGTCTTAGAGGTCAAGTGTGATGACGGGAGGAGCGAGCAACAGCCTCCAAACGCGTACGCGCTCTTACTTGACTTCTGTTGATTCGCCAAAAATAGTGGATAAAATGAAAAGCCAGCAGTTTATTTAAAAAAATAAATACTTTTCCATAACGCGTACGCGTTTCAAAACGTGTATGTGTTATAAACGCGTACGCGCTATTAAACGCGTATGCGTTCGTAACGCGTACGCGTTTTATAACGCGTACATGTTTTAGGCTCGTATACCCGTTCCTGAGCGCGTACGCGTTCGGATTTAGGTTCGGGTACCCGTTACGTAACGCGTACGCATTTTTTTAAAATGCGTACGCGTTTTGTGTGAAATTTTTTTTGTTGCCCAAAATTTCCCCTGTTCGTGTACTCAACTTCTTGCTTTTACCCTACTCTTGCTCTTCCATTTCCTCTTCTATTTCATCTTCACTGTCATCTCTATCTTGTTGCACATCTCTTCTTCGAACCTCTTTTTGCAAGGTCTCTAATTTCCTTCTAAGGGCTCTAATTTCATCTCTAGGTGGATCTCTTCCTCCACCACCTTGGCCTCTACCTCTGCCATACTGGGCAAGTCTTGGAGGAATCTTGAACTCAACCCACACTCATAGGTCCTGCTACAACTACCTCATGTTTGGCGCTCTGATACCACTTGATGAGGGCTACACCGTCCAAAACCACACAAACACAACAATAGATACCAACATAGAAGATGTGATAGAAAAAAAATGACTCACTTTCAATTATTTTCAGAAAAATCAGATTATAGATTCAAAACTTACATGCTACAGCCTCATGGACTTGATTCATTACAACAAAATCAACTCTGAAAAGAAAATATATTATTTAGAGCCACCATCTGCACCATCAGGGCCACCTCCTACAACCCCCACTTAACCCTTTTTATTTTCCCCAATAACCGCCTTAGAATGTTCTAGAAAGTTCAAATTTCCCCTTTTTGTTTTGCACCAAAAATCCTGCTGTTTGATTTCTTGTCTAGGAAGAATTTTGTATGAAATTCACTTTTTAGATGACCAACTTCACGGGGCCATAACTTTTGATCCGGGTGTTTGATTTGCTATTATTTCATATCGTTGGAAAGCTCTTAATGAGCTCTACAATGCGTAAATTGATCATAGGTCGGTTCAACCACTTTTTGAGCTGTTTTAGGGCCTTTAAAGTTTTATATATGAATTTGAAGCTGCATTCCAAAAAATCCTTGGGACGGAAACTTTAATTTCTCCCAAACCGTGCAAGGTATTGAGGTGATCTTCTTTTGTGACTGGAAATGTTTTTCAGCTTTGCTCCTTGGGGTAAATTTTCACATCCATACGAGTCCATTTAGGCTAACTTACTAAAAATAGTAAGTTCCTGATTTTTGATGCTTGACAATCTTATACCCCTTAAGTGCCATCATGGGACTCAAAAAAACTAAAGAAAATAACGAAAAACAATTTTTTTTGGGTGATGCAAGATTGCCCTACACTGCTAGATGCTCTTGCATCAAAAGGGAACTAAGTGTTGGCATAAAGAGAACCCACCCCTTTGTAGAATAGAAAGAATCAAAATTACTATAGGTAAAAGGAACAATAGTGCAACACACTTACTTGAATTGTGATTGAAACAAAAGGGCATGACAATGATGAAATATGGATAGGAGCACACCCTTATATGTAATGAAGTTTTGGCAATAGTGTGTGTGTGTGTGTGTATCATACCTAGATAGTCAAGACATAAAAGAGAGACATGTGAGATATGTAAGATTTATAGATAGGTGTGATTTTTTAGTGAGAGAAGAGAATAAGATATTAGAGTGAAGTATGATATGTAATGTAATGGATATATAATGATATAATGAATGTACATGAGAATTCTATGGAGATTACATATGTATGGATGGTGTGTGTTCTAATTCTCTTCTTTATCCATCACACTAGGCCAAAACATAACACTAACTCTAGAAACAACTTAAATTATTGGTCTACAATTTATTGTCAACATTTGGTTCCATTTTTAGGACCCTAATTGTTCATAGTAAGGGGAGAGTTGAACCCAAAGAGAGTGTTGTGGTGAGAAAAAAATTGAGATAAGGGGTTATAGATGAGCATGGAAGCAATTATGGTGTTGTGTAGTAGCACACATTAGGTCCTAGCCCTAGGATATTGGGCACCTAAGGGTGAGTAATGGATTAGGGATATCTTTAAAATATAAAAATGGTGAGGTAGACCTAGTTGGAGCCAATTATGATGAATAAAGTGATTAATGTAATATAAAATCAAAATCACGAATGGACAAAGGTGAATAAGAAGCATAGATAAATTGTTGAAGATAGGTGTGTGTGTGTGTGTGTGTGTGTGTGTGTGAGAGAGAGAGAGAGAGAGAGAGAGAGAGAGAGAGAGAGAGAGAGAGAGAGAGAGAGAGAGAGAGAGAGATGGGTACTTGGCCTTGTGATTTTCTAACTCAAAAATTAATTTCTACTCTAGATCTATCAAATCTAAAGATCACAAGAAGTGAAGGGTTTGGGTGGTTACTAACTCCAATTCCTCAAATAAAATCTTTGAACTTCATGAAGAGTATTTGGATGATGTGATGAGTAGGAATGTGGGCCTACAAAAGGATAAAATGTTGAAATTGTAGAATTGCAGAAATGGAAAGAAAGAGAAGGAAATAAAGCTTTAAATGAAATGTTCAATAATTTAGAAACTTCAATTAATACAATAGAAGCATTTGAGGAAGAATTTTATAATTTATTTATTCAATAAAAATGTACTAAGTAATGTCAAGTTATTAAAAGATGCATCCTTATAAGTGAAAAAATATTATTAGTAGATGAGTCCCCCTAGCCAAGAGTCACTACTTATTTCAATTAAAGCGAGAAGATTTTCTCTAAAAGATATATAAAATGGACCCCTCCGAGCGAAGGAAGAGGCAATAATAAGAGATTTTGTGAGTGTGTGAGCAAATCTTTGGACAATAATTCTTTGAGATTGAATTACCTTGATATAAGGGTAAAGTAAGGAAACTAACAAAACAACATGAGGTTTTCCAAAGTACTAAGAGTGTTAAGAAGAGAACAAAAAGGAGTGCAAAGGAGAATTTAAAGAAATAACAATAAATTAGAGGAGCCCATTACTCAAAAAAATAAAACATAATCAGATAAATCTTACTAAATTGTTCAAGGGTTTTGAGCTTAATTGATTAAAGAATTGAGTTTTCATTGTGGATACCCAAGCACAAATCTTAAAGAGAGATTTAAGATTGTATTATATGTTGTGACTCTTAATCTTTCATAGTTGACATGTAGTGTGAAGGTAGTTTCTAAATAAATAAATTTCTAAATTGTGATTCTTGATTTTCCGTAAATAATTTATATTGTAGTTGCTTTAAAAGAAATGATCTTAATCTAATGTCATTGATCAAAAGAAACTGATATTCCCTTAAATATTGCATAATTAATCATGGTGATGAAATTTCTTGCAAGTGAAACGTATGATCGTTAGATTTGACCTGGTAATGCTAGATAGCTTTTAGCTTTTTATTCCATCAATATTGCCTTGTCGATTCTTTGACTCGGCCAGGTTAATTACTATTTCTGCATGAAGTTTCTTCAAAAGGGTGGCAGAAAGAGTATTCGCTCGTCTGTACTGTTTGAAGGACAGCCCAGAAGATGTAAGTAAGTAATAAAGTTGTATAGTCACCACAGTGGTGTTCAAATCATGTGGGCATCTCTCTGCTTGTTCTGGCAATGCCATTATTCTGTGGAGATGTGTGTGAGACAAAGTGCATGTGATATGTGCCGGATATGATCAGGCAATTTGTAGTGCCTTGGTTTCATTGACACGCTGTTCCAAAGTATTTTCAAGATTGTGTTAACTTCAGATCTACTAGAACGACCTGTCCCCTGCCCTGCCCTTGTTGACCCTCTCAAAGATGTGGACCATCTCCAACATGTTTCTAAGAATATGGGGGAATGGCGAATTTACTAGAGATTTTTATATATTAAAATAAATGTTTTAAAGTATACGACCTTAAATTTTTCAAAAGTGGTATGGGATTACACTTTAAAAAGAACTTGGGAAAGTCAGCTATGTTTTATGTTGTTTTAATATAATTACGTATTGATAAATGATGTATTTGTAAGGTGATTTTTTTTCTTTAATTACTTCTAACTTTAATATTCCACCATTCTGCAAGAAGCTCTTATTTGAGGATGATGATTTCACATTAATTCAAATCGGAAGGGGTAATTAGCATTATGGTTAGGAGTGTTCCATTTGAGCATCAAATGTGTGATCAAATACAACCCTCAATTGTGATGATAGGGAGAAGCATGAGGCCATATCCTAGTTAGAAGAAACTAACCATCTTTCAAGCCTGACTTGCATAAAAATTTCCCCAAATCTTTTTATACAAAAATAATTCACTTTTCCATAAGTCCTAGATCCTAATCATACTTCACGCATGACTTGTGATATTGATGATAATATACCTAGTGAGGATTTAATAAAGTGTTAGTGTTGCATTTAGCATGATGGTTATTAACGATTGTTGGTAGGACATAGTTGAGCCAATCTCATTAGGTTGAAAACCTAAAAGGGTGGCCTAATGGAGGCCCATGGTGAAAATTTGAAAGGGAACCAAGTGTTGGCATGGAGAGAATCAACCTCTTTGTAGAATAGAAATAATCAAAAATACCCTAGGTAAAAGGAACAATAGTGCAACACACTTACTTGAATTATGACTAACACAAAAGGGCATGACCACGAAGAAATATGGATAGGGGCACAAGCTTATATGTAATGAATCTTTGGAAACAATGTGTGTGTGTATGCATATATATACATATATATACATGTATATATACATATATATGTATACATACACACACACATACATACATACATACATACATACATACATACATACATACATACATATGTGTATGTATATATGTGTTTTAATTTTCTTCCTTGTCCATCACACTAGACTAAAACATAACACTAATGTAGAAACAACATAAATTATTGGTCTACAATTTATTGTCAAAATTTGGTTCCATTTTTGGAACCTAGTTGTTCATGGTAAGAGGAGAATTGAACCCAAAGAGTGTGTTGCGTTGAGAAAAAAATTGACATAAGGGATTATAGATGAGCATGGAAGCAATTATGATGTTGTGCAGTAGCACACACTAGGTCCTAACCATAGGAGATTAGGCACCTAAGGGTGACTAATAGATTAGGGATATCTTTAAAAGATGAAAATGGTGAGGTAGAGCTAGTTGGAGCCAATTATGATGAATAAAGTGATTAATGTAATATAAAATCAAAATCACCAATGGACAAAGATGATGGTAAGAAGCAAAGATAAATTGTTGAAGAGATTAGAAATGACATGTGAGACATGAGTCTTAATGAGGAAATGTGATTAAAACAATCTTGAGAGAGAGAGAGAAAGGGCCTAGAAGTAGGGGTACTTGGCCTTGTGATTTTGTAGCTCAAAAATTAATTTCTACTCTAGATCTATCAAATCTAAAGATCACAAGCAGCGAAGGGTTTTGGTGGTTACTAACTCCAATTCCTCAACTAAAATCTTTGAAATTTATGTAGAGTATTT
Organism: Sequoia sempervirens; assembly: GCA_007258455.2. Taxonomy (NCBI): domain Eukaryota; kingdom Viridiplantae; phylum Streptophyta; class Pinopsida; order Cupressales; family Cupressaceae; genus Sequoia; species Sequoia sempervirens. The sequence goes on along the minus strand of VDFB02146630.1, from coordinate 51,605 downwards.
GAATGATGTGTTGAGTAGGAATGTGGGCCTACAAAAGGATAACACATTGAAAATTGTAGAATTGCAAAAATGGAAAGAAAGCGAAGGGAATAAAGATTTAAATGAAATGTTCAATAATCTAGAACCTTCAATTGATACAATAGTAGCATTTGAAGAAGGATTTTTATAATTCATTTATTCAATAAAAATGTACTTACTAATGACAAGTAATTAAAAGAAACATTCTTAAAGGTGAAAAAATCTTATTAGTAGATGAGTCCCCCAGGCCAAGAGTCACTACTTATTTCAATTATAGCAAGAATAGTTTCTCTAAAAGATATATAAAATTGACCCCTCCAAGCGAAGGAAGAGGCAGTAATAAGAGATTTTGTGAGTGTGTGTGAGTAAATCTTGGGATAATATTTCTTTGAGATTGAATTACCCCGAGATAAGGGTAGAGTGAGGAAATTGGTGAAACAACATGAGGTTTTCCAAAGTGCTAAGACTGTTAACAAGATAACAAAAAGGAGTGCAAAGGATAATTTAAAGAAACAAAGATAAATTAGAGGAGCCTATTAGTCCAAAAAATAAAACATAATGAAGTAAATCCTATGGGTTGAGCTTAATTGATTAAAGAAATGAGTTTTCATTATGGATACTCAAGTTCAAATCCCAAAGGGAGATCTACGATTGTATTATATGTTGTCTCTCGATCTTTCATAGTTGACATGTAATGCACGGAGGTAGTTTCTAAATAAACAAATTTGTAAGTTGTGACTCTCGACCTTTAATAAATAATTTATAAAGTAGTTACTTTATGTGATTGCTCAAAAGAAACTAATGTTTCTTACGTATCCCATAATTAATCAGGGTGATAAGGAATTTCTTCAAAGTGAAACGTATGATTGTTTGATTTGACCTGGTAATGCTTTACCTTTTAGCTTTATATTCCATCAACATTGCCTTGTCAAATCTTTGACTCGGCCAGGTTAATTACTATTTCTGCATGAAGTTTCTTCAAAAGGGTGGCAGAAAGAGTATTCGCTCGTCTGTACTGTTTGAAGGACAGCCCAGAAGATGTAAGTAAGTAATAAAGTTGTATAGTCACCACAGTGGTGTTCAAATCATGTGGGCATCTCTCTGCTTGTTCTGGCAATGCCATTATTCTCTGAAGATGTGTGTGAGACAAAGTGCATGTGATATGTGCCGGATATGATCAGGCAATTTGTAGTGCATTGGTTTCATGGACACGCTGTTCCAAAGTATTTTCAAGATTGTGTTAATCTCAGATCTACCAGAACAACCTGTCCACTGCCCTGTCCTTGTTGACCCTCTCAAAGATGTGGACCATCTCGAACATGTTTCTAAGAATATGGGGGAATGGTGAATTTACTAAAGTTTTTTATATATTAAAATAAATGTTTTAAAGTATATGACCTTAAATTTTTCAAAAGGAAGTGGTATGGGATTACACTTTAAAAAGAACTTGGGAAAGTCAGCTATGTTTTATGTTGTTTTAATATAATTACGTATTGATAAATGATGTATTTGTAAGGTAAATTTTTTCTTTAATTATTTCTAACTTTAATAGTCCACCATTCTGCAAGAAGCTCTTATTTGAGGATGATGATTTCACATTAATTCAAATCGGAAGGGGTAATTAGCATTATGGTTAGGAGTGTTCCATTTGAGCATCAAATGTGTTATCAAATCCAATCCTCAATTGTGATGATAGGGAGAAGCATGAGGCCATATCCTAGTTAGAAGAAACTAACCATCTTTCAAGCCCGACTTGCATCAAAATTTCCCCAAATCTTTTATTAGACCAAGTGTAATTGTTTCCTTCAAGATCTAGAACCAATAGGCCACCCAACAAGAGAAGGTTATTGAGGTCCACATGTTATCATAAAGATCTAGAAGGCCCCTCATTTTTTCAAAAGGGTAAAGAGAGGTGTTGAAATATCTTAAAAACATCCAATGGTTTTTAGAGAAGGATTTTCTACTTCTTAGAAGGTTAGACCAGGTCTCTTCTAAGGACAGTGTTATTGGGTGCATAAATATTGAACAGGGCCCAATCCTAGAGACTGGTACAATTAAAGAATAAAATATTAAGATAATTTTTCTTTTTAGAGATAAGAGTACCTTGTAAGAAGGGTTTCCATAAGGTTTCTAAACCTCCAGAAGCCCTATATGCATCAACAACCAAAGAAAGAGCATTAGGCTAGATATACTTACTCGTTTTGTCGAAGTCTACAACAAATATTTTAGTTTCTTGGATTAGCAATAGTTCAGGCTTGAATTCCTTGATGAGGTTTGATGGAGCTTCAAATTTAAGTCCTTGGTTTCCTTTTATTATTAGTTTGTCTTGATTATTTGGAAGGTACCTGGGGGTGGAATTTTGCTTTGCTTTCATGAAACCTTGGTGTTCTATCTTTGGGTTGGGTCTTTTTTGTCGTTACCTTTTGGGAGGGGTTTTAAAAACAACTTATGTCCCTTTGAATCGTCTAGGCCTGGCCCCTTTTTAATAAAAATGCTAAATATTTCGCTGGCCCCTTTTTATTTACTAAGGTCTGGGTCGGTCTGTGCCCTATGCTTTTAAAACAACATTGAGTCATCGACTGTCGTTGCCCTAGGCGGTGTCCCCTTCCCCTTATTTTCTTCTAAGTAACTTTAATGTTTTGCAGGGGTTATTTTGATGACCGTCGATTTCCCTACGGTTGATCCTGATCGTTCCCCGCGATCTCGCGATGACACCACCGCTGGCTATTTGGTGATCGCGATATCGCAGGTGGGCACCACGTGTCCCAGGTTGCTGGTGCTGAAAAAAGTGAATAAAATGTTTAATATGTGTATCGGACTTTAGTGCATTATAGAGCGGGTTACTAAACCACATGTGAGATGCACGTGTTCATGATCAGCGACGATGTTTTAACCTTGGTGGAAAAGTTGCTCGATGGATAGGTATTGATGCTGTTCCCTATTATGTATGATCGTGATCACTGATGAAGGGAATCAACGGTTGCCCGCCATCGCGTGATCCTAAACTGAAGGGAGTTTAGCATTCGCGATATTGCGGGCAGGCACCACGTATATTCTTTTGGCGCTGCGTATTATGGTGGGCCCTTGCTAATAACGTGGAGGTGTTGTCAGCTTCTTTTTTGAAGATGACCGTTTGATGATCTGACAGAAACAAGAGATCGACAATGAAGATTTAAAATTGCATCAAATACAATTGAAGCCGTTGGCGCGGCATGCAAGTAAGCTTTAATGGTGGACGAGACGTTTACGAGCCATTTTTCATAAATTCTAAGTATTAAATTTCAGACTATCTTCACCACAAAGGCATTCAAGTGTTTTCGAAGCAGTCCAGAGCCAAGGATAGAGTTTCTTCAAAGCAATTACAACATGGTGTAGTTTTCTGCAGGGCGCGAAATTCTGTGAGTTACTTTCTTTATCACTGTTTCTGTTTGAATGTAATTCTTGTGGAGTGTTGTGTTGTGTTGGTCAGGGGTCTTCTGGATTAAGTTTCTAGGGTTACTGGTTCTTTTGAATTGTGGGAAATTGCAAAATTCTACTGTAATTCCATTTTGGGTAGCCCTAGTTTGTGCACAAATTTGATATTAGGAGAATCCTTGGTTGTTTGAAATGGCACCACTAAAGCAACATTCTGGTCTTATTGATTATTTGCAAAGGAATCTATATGACGATTTCCTTGACCAATTCCATTTGTCAACAAACGACAAGAAGAGGGGTTTGATGTTAATGAAGGGGACGACCTTAGGTGAGGAATTAAGATATAAAACCTATAACATTGTGGATGCTAGGGTACCAATGACGGGCTTGGAAATGTTTAGGAGATGGTATGGGCAGTGAAATGCGTCTCATCCTTTTTCAAATGGTTGGAGATATGATATAGGAAAACTTGTGGTACCGAATGTATTTCCTGATGTTGACCTACTCAGGGCAGTGGCTGCACGATATGATCCTGTCACAAGGGTTATTAGGGATAATGATGGCAGGGTTTTACTGAATATAAATGCAGATGAGATTCGACAGGTCTTCGATTTAAGTGAATATAGTTCATTCTTGGTCCAGATAGACCTTGAGGAAATGAAGCAGGAGTATGCCAAGTCACAACCTCTTTTCAGAACAAAATTGCTTCCTCCTCATCTAGCTAGAGCGGGTAGTTCAACAATTCACATCAGCCCAAATGACCGAGAACCTTTCAGGTTGAATTGTTTTGTTGATCATTTCTTGGCAACTTTTTATTCACTTTGCCAAATTTTAGGTTTTAGCCCTAATACCATGATGCCCATTGCTTATATGTTCATGGGGGCTCAAATTCAGCATCCTAACTTTTCTGTAGTGTATGACTATGCTTTTTTCCTTGCTGAAAGGATACATGAGGGTTTGCTGAAGTTACATGAAGGGGACACTGGTACTCCTTATTGATGTATATGTTCTTGTATAAGAATGCTGACTTCTTCTCAGAGAAAATGGAGTTGAGGCAGGAGGTGAATGGAGAAAAATTACCTGTGAAAGCTTGGAGTGCAGACTTGTCTTACAATAAGGGAAGTGCCAGCTTTGTGCATTTTGATAATTGCTTTGCTTCCAGGCTCAGAGCTAGACTGATGGTGAATGTGCCATGGATTCCTGAGGATTTGCATGATTTCCTCCGACCCAAAGTAAGGAGGCCTGATTTGAAGGTGTGTCATAATTGGGGTGACATTATTCTATACCCTGTAAGCACTGTCCTTAGGGTTTATGGTTTCCAGGGAGCTCCTCATATTATCCCGTATAATGTATCATCAAGGATGGGGTTTGCAGAGGTCATGTGGAAACTAGGTTGCATTCATGAGGATAATTTGACAGGAAGAGGAAAAGGGACTTTGTTCCCTGATTACACTGTTGTTTCAGACTTTATATTTTCCAAGGGAGGATGGGTTCACTTTGACAGATATTTTGATGATTACCATTTGAAGAGTGGATCTAGGAGGTAGCATGACCTTGAGGGATTCTTTGCCCTATTCAAGCAAAGAATTAAGGGTGGCAGGTTTGCTCATATTTTCAATTTTCCTGAGAATTTGATTAGAAATGAGTTTGATTTGAGCCAACAGGAATTAAAAAAAGAGAAATGGATTGCTTATGAGAAAATGCTGGCCATGGTACATAAACTAGATACAAAATATGATCCATTGATAGAGTTCACTCCATTTCACAAAAGAATTGATTTCTTGATGAATAATTTCAAAGAAATTATGAGTACCCTGAGAACCAAGAAAGTCAATTTGGAAGTGGACTTGGGAAGTCAAAGACTGGAGGAGAGGCTGACTTATCAGCCACTAGTGGACATGCCTCTATACAGGAGGAAGAGAGATGATAGCAGTGATGAAGAGGCAAAATATGAAAAGGGAAAAAAAATAATGAAAACATCATCACAACCGAGTCATGGAATCAGGAAACTTGGAGGGATAATGATTGTGGATCTAGATTCACCACCTAGAAATGACCATGTAGAGCTGCCATCAGAGCCAAGCCTTAAGAGGAAAAGAGTTGAGGAGTCACAAGAGGCTCTGGAGGATGAAATAATCATAAATAATCAGGACATGCAGATTGGTATCCCATCCCCTCCTAGATCAGCACAATTGGTGCTAACTGATATGGATATAAAGGGGGAATGTGTACAGGACGCTAGGATGGTGGCTTGCAAGGCATTCCTGGATGATGATGCCTTTGCGAAAACTATTGTATTCTTGCAGTTGATTTGGAGGATGAAATTTGAAGAATATCAGGATAAATGCAAGAGAAGGAGGGAATCAAGACCTGATAGGTCTGACCAGGAGAATAATGATGAAGTTAAAGCCGAGTTAATGGAGCAATTCAAGAACATCACTCTTGATGAAGGGAGGAAACTTGTAACTCAGGCTGGTGTCTTAATTCTCCCTGAGTGGGACATGGCTGATGCAGTAGCATTCAATGCTATTATGCAGTCCAAGCATCCTATGCAAAATAGTGAAGAAGAAGTTAAGGCAGCCCTACAAGACTCTGCTTTTAGTGAGGAATATGAGACTTTGGCCATACGGGCATTGGCACCTTAGGGTAGAAAACCAAATGTGGCTGATATTAGCCCAAATCTAAGGGGAAGACTCATTATCAAGAGAGCTTCTGAAACCTCAACAACAGAAGCCACAAGCCTGACACTAAATGTGGCCAAATTGGCCCAAAAAATAGCTAAAAGAGAGGAAGCTGAAAGGAAAGCCTGATGGAAAAGTACAATGCAATAATTGGGGAGTATAGTAGAATGCAGTAGAAAAATGTTGAGCTGCAATCTGAAGTAGATAGATTAAGATATGGGCAGGTGGGAGAATCCTCCAGTGCCCCTGCTATCAGAGCATTACCTACTACTTCAGGGTCATTGCCCTCTATTATCCCAATCATTTCTACTCATGGATCCCCAATTCAGACACCTGCTGATAGCCCTGCACCAGGGCCAGTTGATGAGGAGGTTGAGTATTTTGCAGATCCTACCAAAAGGCAGATGATGGATAAAATCACAGAATTACAGGCTTCCCTAAGGGCGAGTGAGGATGGTGCTGTAGCTAAACACAATGAGGTGGTTGACATTCTTTTGAGGCATTTAAATGAGAAGGTTGATTCTAGGTTGCCAGTTGTACATTCTCTATATTCTTTATTTGTGGGTGGAATACAAAACATTAATAGAGATCGGGAAGTGGTTCTACCCCTGATTGAGAAGTGGATCCCTCGGGCCATTGATTTAGATGTTATGTTTAAAGCTTCTAGATTTGATGCAAATAACAAGCCCTAGTCATTAAAGCCTACTCAAATGTTTGTGAAATCATTGAAGGGATTCTAGGCCCTACCTGATGATTTGAGTAGGAAAATTAGAGAACTAGTATAGAGTTTTGATGATTGGAATGATACTTTTCTGCCATATATAATAGATGCACAGGGAAATATTAAGACATTGTGCAACAATGGCAAGATAGGGCAGAAGAGATTATTGATGCACAAATCAAATTGATTTGTGATGACTCGGACCATGACTTGTTGGTGAGCAGCATGGATAAAATAATTAATACCAGCATGTTCTTAGAGTCATTTGAGAGGGAGGCCAACTAAGTTGCGGTGAAATTCACACCTTACAATACCAAGGTGATGGAGGTGGTGAATTTTAATTGGCCAACGAATGAGGAATATCAGAATTGGGTGGACAAGTACTTAACCGAAGAGGAGTGAAACGGTGTCTATTACTGGCAACTGACAGCTCAGTGGTTATATTATAACTGATTTTGGTTTTGTTTCCATGGCGGATTTTGTGTAATGAGTAGAATCAATGAAATAGATGCTCCAGGACTTGGTGGTTTTGATCATAGTTTTGAATTTGGCACATAGCGGTCCAATTTACCAATGACATGTGTAATTTCTAGCCCGATGCTTGTTTCCTCCTTCATTTCTATAAGAAGGATTTCAAGGCCAGAAAAGAGGGTTGGCATGTCAGATATTTTTGAAGGTCGAGTCTAGGTATAGTTGCAGAGAAAATTGTAAGAACTTTTTTGAAAGTTAAGGAAATTTAGGTTTGGGGTTATCTTGTAATGGGTTTTAAACTTATGAAGATTGGATGTTTCGTAACAGTACTAGCATTTAAACTATGATGTTATATCTCGAGCTCAAGTCTCTCCTCTGTACAAATATATCATAATTTTGAATAGAATAATCAAGGATTATGATGTTCATCTCATTGCTCTGATGTGTGTGTTTTCCGTTTTGGCTTTAATTCAAAGAATTAATTAAAATGCTTGGATGGAATCATGGATGGGTATGTTTGTAAAGGAATTTAGTAAGAAGTATTGGGCTGGGACAAGAATTGACACTGTTGTAATGCAATATTGTCAGAGATAATGAGTGCTAAGTATTTAAATCTGTTGTTGAATCGTGAATGTTTGTGAATTTGACTGCCCAATGGTATATGGCACTGATCTAAATTGTATGAGTTTGTGAAATCTTGCGTCTGAATGTCTTTGATTAGGGCTTGCCGCCAAATTGCAAATAAAATGACTATCATAAGTTACGGAATAATGTTGTAATCATCTCATGCTCCAAGTAGTTGATATTACTGGTGAAAGGCCAATTCATTTTAGTGGTATCCTATTCTGTTGAGCTATTTGTGGGATTATCTGTGAATTGTTAATGATTGTTTATGAATTTGGTGCAGAGATCATAAACACATTATAGGGACCACCCTCCCGGGTCTTGCAGAGCCTAAAGTGTAGGAGGTTATTATTAAAATCCTCGTCAGTTGGTCCAGGTCCTCCAAGTTTCCCTTTATTGGAATTGGCAATTCCATAGGTAGATTAGGAGACAAACTTGGTTTACAAGAAAAAACACCAACAAGGTCCTTAACGATATGATTTTTATGGAGAATGTTTAGTCCCCTCACGTTCTAAGAGAAAATAACTTTTTTTGGATCTTTAGGAGCCCAACTGCTCCAGGGTGCACTAGTTCCCATTAGCTATTTATTTCATTGTGTTTCTTTGATTGATTTTCGACTGGGTTTTGAGATGGTTCCCACATTTTCCAATTTATGCACCCCATGATCAACCTTTAAAGGAGAGGGTGAAGAAGGAGAACAACCAAGGTCATGACCAGTCTTAATTCTCTCACCTTTGAAGGGAGTGGAATTTGATGAGCCCATATTTTCTTTCTCCTTTTTAATCAAGTTGGGACCCTTGAAAGAAATTGGAACTTCCAAGGACAACCCCAACTCTGACAACAAAGGTAGGGCCAACATTGAGGGATCATTGACAACTGATTCCTCACCCTTAGGGTCTGTCGAATTTGGAACAATAATGGATTGAGCATGAACCATTGTGGAAGGAACATCTCATGAAGGGTCCATTGAGTTTGAGAGAGAATCATCAAAGGCTTGAATATAAACCTAGATACGGAAGGAACTAATGGATCCTTGAGCAAGTACCTTGAAGCTGGAACAATAGGCTTTGTAGGAGAGACCAAGGGGCTATTCTTTAGGGGGGCCAGTGCATAATGAGGGGGTGTTTACTGAGTTTGATATGACAATACTATTATCCTTGTGAGGAGGGTTTACAGTAGCCACTCTTTTGGGGAAAGGATTGCAAAGATGACAAAATGTGGAGTAGTGTTGGTAGAATAGAGTTGAGTTCTCTCATTCAATAATTTGGGACTACTTGTCGAGCTTGGATTCTAGAGTGATCATGGTAGGCAGGATCTTATTGGGTTCAATGCTTATGTAAAAATGAGAAAATACCATCCTAGACCTGTCCATGGTAACATCATCCATTGAGAGGAAATTTCTAAAGGATTTGACCACTCCTGTACTTATCTCCTCATCCAAAAATTCTAAGGGTAGGCCTAGGAGTCTAACCCATGTTGGAAGGGAAACAACTAGATGTGTGTAAGGATCAAAACTAGGTTGCCATTTGTAGAGAGCTAGGCTCTTCTTGCTAAAGAACCAAGGGCCACAAGTGAGGGCCTTCAAAAAATTCTCCTTGAGAGAGAAAGTGAAGTAGAAAGGAACTTAGGGAGCATCAAGATAAAAAGAGAACCTTTTATCAACAATCTTGAAGTAGCCCATCTAAACACATATTTGATATTTGGGTGCCTACCCACAAACCTACCAATAGAGAGTTCTCCATTTTTGCCATAATACAGTCTAGGGAAGGATCGTTGATTTTGATGGTGGTTCTTCTTGAGAATGGATAATTTGAACCCCATATGAGACTTTCTTTTTGTTGTCCAAAAAAAAGGGCCTTCTAGTCGGATGGGGGGTACAAACTACGAAGAATAGTTTTTGCTTGGGTTGAAGGGATAGGGGGTGTCCCACCAATTTCGTGATGCCCATTAGGGAGTACAAATATTCCAAAAATTTCCAAACATTCCCCGGAGAGCGCCTACAAGTTAGAGAATCTCGAGAACTAGGAGATTCTTGCCCAACACTTGCATTTTGTCCACATCTCATTTCAAAAAATTATTACTATATTGTTACAAATTAACAAGGAGCCATAGTTGATGGGATAACAATATACGATTCTAAGTGTTGAGAACATTCAGTAATAAATTCCATGGAAATTAAATTCATTTCCGACATTATTACTTTTGTGTCCAAATTTCCATTTAGAGGTTTTAACATCAATGTGGTGGGGAACAATGAGGGACACAACCGCCTAATTCAAATTCCATTTTACTACCTTCTTTGTTGAAGGTTGGAGAGACATCCTCTATTAGAATTTATTTATCACCAAATTAGAAACACAACACATTTGGAATGTCAACAAAGGGTTTAAGAGAAATTAATATTCTAGCATTAAAATGAGGAAGGGTAGTCCCCATTTCCTCAACTTGCAATACATTTCCCATAGGTCTAAGGGCTTGAGGAATGAAGGCCCACAATTGGGGGAAATATTTTTTTACCTCTAATTTAACAAGAGCCTTGCAAGGGAATTGATTTTTTAAAACTCTAGCTTGGATATCATGATTTTTGAAGAAAACCATGAATAGGTACTTTTGAATCATTTTACAAAAATAAATATAGATTCACATCTTTTTTCCCCAAACATTCACAATCTATTCATAAAAGGATTCTATAAGGAAGACAATTATTGTCCAAGAACATAAAGAACATTGCAATGTTTTTTTATCATTTCTTCTTTCCTAACCACCTCAATCATATCCAAATTGCACTACAATATTCTAGGAATGCAAGATTCCTTACCATTTTCTCATTTTCTAGTTTCTTAATTTTTGATGTTGTAGTTCCTTAAATTGGCATCTCCAATACTAACTTTAAATTTTATAGAAGCTGAGATAATCTCTAGTTCATTGGCTTTGAGGGTTACTTTGGATGATTTCTTGTCATTATTGAAATTATTTTTCAAGTTCCTTTATCATGATTTATATTCTCAAATCCTTTATTATCATTGACCTCATCATCATTTATTACCATTTGTATTAATTATATCTATTCTTAGCATAAAAATTAGGAAAACTATTTTCAAGTTTAAAACTTACAAAATAATATAACATTCAAAATATGTCTAGGATATGTATGGAAAAGTGGAAGACCCACTAAGAAACACAAAAGACACCCAATAAAATTCAAACACAACTAACTTGACAATTATAAAATCACAACAAAACTAACAAATATGGAGAGGGAAATTAAAGTAAATCAAGAATGACAAAGAATATTAATTGAACACTAGGAAATAGGGTTCCACCTTTTGAGAGATGGAACAACTGGGGTTTAGGACCTCCTATTTCACTTTGAGTTCATTCAAGGAAACCTTAGAGATCTCAATCCAAGGATGGAAATGAGGTAAATAGATTTGCAATAAGGTGTCCTAAGGTGTGATTAAAGACAAAAAGAGGGTTCACCACCAAGCAAAGGCTTGGAAAGACAAGAAATGAATGAAACATGCAAAACCTAACTAAATGACCTAGGAAATGAAACTAAAAATTAGGATAACAAATTGAGAATGAATAGAGGTGCACCTATGAGAAAGATGGGGTCAAAACAAGCTCCAAAACCCTGAAATTCTAACTTTTGATGCTCACTAGGACTCATACGTCAGACTTGGTGATTTAGTCCCAGTATAGGGTTTTTGGGTAGGGTCTGGAACCTCCTGATGATTGTTCTAGATCTGCTAAAAACTAGAAACAAAGCAATATCAGGACTTATATGCCCAGACTATTGCAAAGTGTCCCATTTTTTTGTGAAGTGTCCCAAGAGCAGAATTTTGAAGCAAAACTCTACAGGCCTTTGAGTATGTATTAAATAATCCTTTTCCTGTTGGTTTCATGTAGATAGGTTAGATATCTTGCTCTAAATCTAAGTTTCTATGAGCCTTGACAACTTTGACAACTCTTGCAACTTTTTCATTTTGGCACTTTTGAAGGCTTCAAATCCAATTTTTTCTGCAACCTATAACCTGCAATCACACAAACAGAGAGAAAAAGTGTTGTTTTGTTAGGAAATGGGGGTTTTCCTTGGTCAAACCCCAATTTGGTAATCAAACCTTAATGAGAAATGAAACATGAATGAAATGAGATATGAAACAATAAAACCTTGTTTGCAACCTTGTAGACCTGTAAACAAGCATGAAGTGGCCTCAATGGATGTAGATCTTGATCATGATTCTTGATGAAGGATAATGCCTTTGAACACTTGAATTGATATTGAAAAATACATCACAACATTATCTCCAAACCACATGCATGATGCATTAAGCCTTTCACATGATAATGGATTTTGAATTGCTGCAATAATCTTCTATAAATCTACCCTTGAATGCCTTAGAAATGGTCTTGAATGCTCTTTTGAAGTATTAGGATGCTCGACTCTTGATTGATTAGTGACTTGTAAACTTGCTAGGTGAAACTAAGTGAAATAAGCTTGTATTTATACTTATTTATGCCAAATTTTCCAAAATTACAACACTACAAGCCAACATCAGATCTAGGAGAATAAAATCCTACCAAGAATTTGAATTTAAATTCGGTCTAAGATAAGTGGGACTCATATGCTAGTTGTGGTGTATGAGTCCCAGTGGCATAAACACGAGACACAAACTAGACAAGAAGTGTCTTGTTTAATGTGAAATTCAAAATCAGGTCCCAAGACCTAGGTGGGACTTATATGCCCAAGGTGGCGTATGAGTCCTAGATCACCAGATCTATAACACATGACCCAAAACACTGAATTATGATTGGTCATTTGATAATTGTTAGGATTATCTATGGAAAAATGCATTTAATAAGTCTTGTGGATGTAAAATAAAGCCAATTAAAGCATAAATAATCCCAATTAATTAATAAAACCCTAGATTAGTGTGAAAGTGTAAAGGTACACTTTACAATTCACCCTAAATAAGGCACAATTAGGTCCATTTAGTTTAGACAGGCCCAAAACCTAATGTGAATGTGTAAAACACATTACAACACTAGATCAAGGAAACAATAGGCATTAATTATTCCCAACTTAGGTGTGAAAATGTAAAGGGATACATTTTTCTACACTACATTAATCAAATTCAATCTTAGTGAGAATTGGAGCTTCCAAGAACAATAATGGAAGATTAATATTCAAATTCTTCATTAGCTCTTAGAGCTCCCTCCAAATTAAAATTTTTAACACACAAGCTAACAAGATAAAATTATTTTCTACATGGGTTTATTATTATTATCATCATTTTTTGGTATTTGATCCTATATAAATTATCATATCATCCTTCTATCTTGATACTTTCATGAAGTTCTATGTTATGTATGTATTATTTTACCATGTATTTACTTTTCCCTCTTTCCTTGAGCTGGTTAGTGCTCATTATTTCTTTTAGAAAAACATATTTCACTTTTCCATAAGTCCTGGTTGTTAATCATACAAGTCACACATGACTTGTGATATTGATGATAATATACAGGTAGTGAGGATTTAATAAAGTGATAGTGTTGCATTTAGCATGATGGTTATTAACAATTGTTGGTAGGACATAGTTTGTAAGGAAGCTAAGGTAGTGGAACAACTTCCTATAGTAATCTTGAGAGGAGAATAATGCAAAACTTTTATAGATCATTAATAGTTGCAAAAACTTAAACAGAAATAAACACAAATATTATGCATACCACAACACAATGATTTATGTGGGGAAAACCCTTTCAAGAGAAAAACCCCACACTCCAAAAGATGCCCAATATATTATTCAAAAATCACAAAGATTACAATATAGTTGTAGAGCAAGCTTCTCATAGGAGTATCACAACTCAAAGATCCAGAGGCAACACAACTACTATCAGACTCTCGGAATAGATCACAATACACAACCGTAATACAATTCCCTCATAAAATAGGGTTACCTTCTAGGGAAATTCAAGCTAATAAAATACCAACAATTGGATATGAGACATAATGATGAATAGTCCGAATTTACAATAATAAAATATAAATAAAATTTTCTTTTTGAGGGTGCTTCCCTCGACGTCTCGCCAGGGCGTGCTGCCCTTGGACCCCATCCAAGAAGATCATCCCCTCAGACCCCTCGTGGGGGGGGGGATCCCCCCATGCCCCCTGTCATCGTTGGTTGAACAGTACCTTATGTAATTGCAAGGTTGAGACACATTTTCTCTACATAGTTGAGGCATTCTCATTAGGTTGAAAAACTAAAAGGGTAGCCTAAAGGAGGCCCATGGTGAAAAATTGAAAGGTGATGAGGTCTACACCGCCCAAAACCACATAGACACAATAATAGTTACCAACACAGAAGATGCGAGAAAGAAAAAAATGACTCACTTTCAATTATTTTCAGAAAAATGAAATTACAGATTCAACTTGCTTACATACTACAACCTCATGGGCTTGATTCATTATGACAAAATCAACTTTGAAAAGAAAATCTATTATTCTGAGCCACAATCTGCACCATCAGGGCCACCTCCTACAACCCGCACTTAACCCTTTTTATTTTCCCCAATAACCGCCCTAGAATGTTCTAGAAAGTTCAAATTTCCCCTTTTTGTTTGGCGCCAAAAGTCTCGTCATTTGATTTTTGGCCTAGAAAGAAATTTTTATGAAATTCACTTTTTAGATGACCAACTTCACGGGGCCATAACTTTTGATCCGGATGTCCGATTTGCTATTATTGTATATCGTTGGAAAGCTCTTGACAAGCTCTACAACACATAAATTGACCATAGGTCGGGTCAGCCACTTTTTGAGCTGTTTTGGGGCCTCTAAAGTTTTATATATGAATTTGAAGCTACATTAGAGAAATTCCCCAAGACAGAAACTTTAGTTTCTCCCAAATTGTGCAAGGTATTGAGGTGATTCTTTCGTGACCGTAATTTTTTTCGGCTCTACTCCTTGGGGTAAAATTTCATGTCCATATGAGCTCATTTAGGTTGAATTACTAAAAATAGTAAGTGCCCGATTTTCACTATTTTTGATGCCTGACAGTCTTATATCCCTTAAGTGCCATCATGGGACTCAAAACAACTAAAGAAAATAAAGAAAACATTTTTTTTGGGGTGATGCAAGATTTCCCTACACCGCTGGATGCTCCTGCATCAGACACCCAGGGTAATTTGAAAAGTGGCCCTGTCACTTCTCAGGAATTAGAGGGAAACCAAGATGGCTAACCTCAACCTCAGATAACCATGATGAATCTTCAATAGGTCTTCCTCTCCATTTCACCAAGTTCTCTGCATATTGCATGTTTCTTGTGCTTCTACCCACATTGCTATCCAAGATTTCTTCTATCTCTTCCTTCTTTGAAGTAGGTGCTGGAATTTTCAACTGTTCATTTATTGGTCCCTCCTCTATATCACCTTCATGATACTCTGTCAAATCAACAATGTTGAACATAGGAGAAATGTTTATTCCACTAGGAAAATCTACCTCATAAGAATTTCTGAATCATGCTTCTTCAGGATCTTGCATGGTCCAAACTTTTTCATCTTTAACTTGTATGTACCAACTGGAAACATTTCCTTTCAAAAATGAACCATGACTTCATCTCCTACCTAGAACTCCTTATACCCACTTTTCTGATTTTCCTAAGCCTTATATTGTGAGTTCATCTTATTGATATGTTTCTTCACCTCTTCGTGCAAATTCTTTAGGTGCTCAACAAAATCCTCAGCCTCAACACTACTCTTCTCCCCCTTTCCCATCTTCCTCAGTTCAAAAGCAGTTCTTGGACTACTCCCATATACAATTTGGAATGGTGATTTACTAGTGCTCTTATTGACATAATTGTTGTAAGCAAATTCCACCTATAGTATAATCAAATCCCATCCCTTGGGCTTATCTCCAACTAAGCATCTTAGCAGGTTGCCCAAACTCCTATTCACCACCTTTGTTTGTACATCATTCTATGGATGGTGTGCAAAGCTAAACTTCAAATCTATCTTCAACTTCTTCTATAATGTCCTCCATAAATAACCAACGAATTTGGTATCTATGTTTGAGACTATACTCTTTGGTAGACCATGTAGTCTCACCACCTCTCTAAAAAAAAATTCTACAACATGAACAACATCACTAGTATTATGACACGAAATGAAATGTGCCATCTTTGAAAATCTATCCACCACCACAAATATGGAATCATTCCCTCTCTATGTCCTTGGAAAGCCAAGAACAAAATCCATGCTAATATCCTCCCATGGCCTCTCAGGTACAAGTAATGGATGATACAATTCAGTATTCTAACTTTTTCCTTTCACCATCTGATATACTCTACAACTTTGTAAAAACTTCTTCACATCTTGTTGTAACTGTGGCCAATAATAATTCTCACTGACAAGAGCAATGGTCTTGTCTTGACCAAAATGTCTAGCCAATCCTCCACTATGCTTCTCCTTGATTAGATTCTCTCTCATAGAACTCCTTGGAATGCACAATTGGCTTCCTCTAAAAAACATCCCATCTTGGATTAAGAAATCCAACCATCAAGATTGTCCTATCCAATGTAATAGGTTCCAAACAAGCCTTCCAAGCTTTTGCAAAGTCTGGATCTTCTGGATACAAACTCTTGAGTTCATTGAACCCAACAACCTCTATATTCATCTCTATCAACAAATTTTTCCTTCTACTTAAGGTACCTGCAACTCTATTTGACCTTCCATTCTTGTGCTTCAAAACAAAAGTATAACTCTGCAAAAAATCAACCCATTTTATGTGCCTTTGATTCAACTTTCCTTGACTATTGATATACTGCAAAGCTTGGTGATCAGTATATAAAACAAATTCTTTTGGCAACAAATAGTGTCTCCATTTCTTCAAAGCCTGAACTATAGCATAGACAAAATATTTCTTCTTAGCATCATTTAACTTCTCACTAAAATAGGCAACATGCTTACCTGCTTGACTCAAAACAACTCCTATGGCAGTGCCACTAGCATCATAATCTACCTGAAAGACCTTATTGAAATATGGAAGGGAAAAAATAGGTTTCTCTATAACTTTCTTCTTCAACATATCAAAACTTTTTGTTGCCCCTATAGTCCACTTAAACTCTTTTCTATCCCCTCTCATTTCTTCAGTTAGAGGTGCACAAACACTAATGAAACTCTTAATAAACTTTTTGTAAAAACTTGCTAGACCATGAAATGATCTTACCTTTGTAACACTCCTCGGAATATGCCATTCAATGATAACTCTCACCTTCTCTGGATCCATTTTAAGACCCTCTATAGAGACAACAAATCCTAGATACACCAACTCCCTTTTTACAAAACTACATTTCTTCAAATTAATCAACAACTTCTCCTCCCTTAGCTTCTAATTTTTTTTTCAGTTATGCATCAGATGCTCCTCCAATGTCTTACTAAAAATCAAAATATCATCCAAATAAACAATAAAAAATTTTCATAAAAATTCTTTTAATACCTCATTCATAAGTTGCATAAATGTGCTTGGTGCATTGGTTAGCCCAAAATGCATTCATACTAACCACTTGTACAAGCCCTCTGTGGATTTAAAGGATTTCTTCCATTCATCTCCTTCTCTAATATGGATCTGGTGATATCTGCTCTTCAAATCTATCTTCGTGAAGTAATCATCTCCACTCAAACAATCCATAATGTCATCCATCCTTCGCAAGGGGAATTTGTACTTGATGGTAATCTTGTTTATGGCTCTAGAATCTATACACATCTACCATTCCCCATCCTTCTTTGGTGCTAGTACTGCAGGTACTATACATGGTCTCAAACTCTCTCAAATCAATCCCTTCTGTAACAACTCTTGCACTTGTCTGTTCAACTGTTCTCTCTTTGCTAGAGTCATACGATGAGATGCCTTATTCAACAAATTGGCTCCAGGAATCAGGTCCATCTGATGACTAATCTTTCTTACAGGAGGCAAACCTTTAGGTATGTTATAAAAAATAATAGCTTGAAACTCATTCAACAAATCTGAAACCACTATAGGTACCTCAGTAATATCTTCTTTATCAACTCTAGGGATCAATACAAAACACATATGCTCATGCTTCATACCTTCTAGGAAATTTCTTCCATCAACCAAACCAATTCTTACATTACTACATACCCTTTCGTCTGCCTCTTTCAAGGGCTTCAACTTATCACGAACCCTATCCTTTGTCAAAGAATAGGTGTTGGCATGTCCATCATGTATTGCTCGCTGATCAAACTACCATGGTCTGCCTAACAACAAATGACAAACATCCATAGGCATAATATCATAGAATAACTCATGGTAATTTCCAATCTTGAACTTTACTAGAAATTGTTCATTTACCAAGGCTTTATGGTCCTTCTGCAATCAAGCAATGGGTATGTGCAAGATCATCATGAAAAAAATAGGCCCTTAAGTGGCAAAAAAAATAGAAAAATCAGAGTTAGGCAACTTGACGTAAAAATTTGAATAAGCTATCTATATTATTTTAAAAATATGTAAGAATAGAATCTGTAGAAAATTGAATGTAGTTTCTAAACTACTAGGTTTATTTTAAAAAAGAAAAAATCTATTTGGTGAAAATTTGAAATTGCAATGCGATTATTACTTAAATTTCGGGGAAAAAATAAGTAGGTGTCGTTTGACCACCTAACCAGAATAAAATGATAATATTTTTTATAAGATTTTAGATATAAGTAGATGGCATGTCGATATGATGCATATTTTTACTAATTTTTCCATGTAAATAATTAATTATGAATTTTTTATTACAACTTTTAAAAATATAAAACTCATATGTCTAACCACCTTAACTTGGTCAAAACTTCATGAAATTCATTTTTTTTTAATCCCATAGTATACGAAACATAGAATGTGATGCATGTTTTGGATTCAAAAACTGTGATACCGTTTGAAAGCTATAGATTTTTTTCAATCAGCCTACCAATTAGGACTTTAGTCATAATTCAAATAGAAAATGAATAATAATAATTTATTAAATTCAAAGTAAAACATAATTTATATTAGTGGAAAGTTGAGAATCTCCTTTAAAAACCCTTTTCGTTTCATCAATTTTGGGTAAAAAAAAGTTGTTAGCCACATGGGCCATCATATCACTTACATATTGCCACTTTTTAGCCCATCATGATCCTGCACATACCCCAATTTGATATGGGTTCAAATGCCTTCTTCTCTCCAACCGCAACTTACTAACCATTTCTTGTGAAAAAAGGTTATCAGTACTACCTCCATCAATAATAACATTGCAGACTTTACCTTCACACTTACATCCGGTGTGAAACAAATTCTTCATTTGAGTTGGTTCCTTCTCCTCATTTAGCAAGGATCTTCTAGTAACAACAACCTCTGTTAGAGTAATAAGTTATTATGCTTAATTAATTACATCACATTGATTAATTAATTAAGTCACTTATTCCTCTTTATTACTTAAGCTAAACTTAGGCACATTAATAATTAATTATTAATTATTAAGTGTGCACACTAGGGTTCATTTTAGGGTTTCCCTTTTAGGGTTTCTTGATCTCCTTCATAAGGATTGATCACATTGTAATAATTGATTCTCTTAATGCATTTTAACTGAGAGGTTTACAGAGAACATCTTTTTCGGTTCTTCATATCTTTTGCATGTGACAAGTATTCATCTTGCATGCAGGTGATCTTGGATTCTAACATGGTATCAGAGCCTCGATTCGCAGCCCCTTCTCAACATTTTTGAAGAAACACAGTGCAGAGCTCATTCAAGGTCCCTCGAGGGTTTCAATCCTTGAGTACATTTATACAGCGTCTTGGATCAGATCGGGGTTTTCCATTGGATTCAGAGCGTTGGAAAAAGTCAGAAATGACTTTCATTTTATTTATTTTCATCACTGTTTGCCAGATCTGCGAGGGTTGTAAGATCGGTGATTTTTCTGATAGATCTGGGGGTCGCCTGATTTTCGGAGCACTTTGGGGCCAAACGGACCTCGCCGTTGGATTCGCAGTGCTCAAAAACCCCTATTTCCATATAATATTCGTCTGATTTGGACATAGTCGTCCGGAGAGGCAAAATTTTTTTGCCCAAGGGCCGTACAGCCCCCAGGCACGACTCCCGAGGCACAGAAATTGAGAAAAATTCAAAAAAAATATTAAAAAATAAAAAAACCAGCCAATATTTTTGCGCGGTAAAGTTCCATTCAGGGGGGTTTCATGCATAATAATCTAATTAGAGTGTTTTTTTTCACTTTGATGCCATATTCCATCTTGTTTTGATGGCAACTCACATGAGTCTATCTAGTCTCTTAGTTTCTTTTGGCCACAATTCTTGTCTTGCTTGACACATGTCGGATTCATTGGTTCACACTTCAGATTGAGAGCCTATGGTTAATGGTCCACATTGGATCCATCTCAATTTGAGGGCCATTTTTTTTGTGGTTATTGTTCCAAAGTCTTGTTTTGGTACTCCTTCCCATGGAAGAGTTTTAGTCACAGTTTGGCATCGGCATCGAGATACATGGTTTCCAGATTTTGTCATCATTATGGGTTCATCTTTTTCATCTATTGTTGCTCACAGATTCCAAAGTTGTTCCCGTTTGGAGTTTTCGAGTGTTCCGTGGCATTGGGTCTTCTGTTGCTTTATCATGATTCCTTGAGTCAATCAGTGACTCTCATCCGGTTTCAGTAGTATACAGAAGAATATTTCCTTGCTTGCCTATATCAAGTTCCAGTGTTACTCCACGGTGTTCTTCTAGTGATTCTTTGCAGCAGTTCATCTCCAGGAGGGGTTTCTCTCTCTTTGCATTTGTACATGAGTGACGATCAGGCCTTGTTGTCGGGACTCATATTTGCATAATAATCTACTTCTCCCTAAGTTGCACTTATGGGGGGGTGTTGGTGTAATTAATTATTAATTACACTTTGCATAAGTTTACTTAGGCTTTATTTATTTCCTAGGTTTTAGGATCTCATCTTTATCTTATCGAGCTATCTTGTTGCTCAAGATAAGATTAGGTTTAGGCATCTTTGCTTTTATAAAGCAAATAATCTCTTGTAATTAATTGTCCTTTTCGAATATATCAATTTGCATGTTTTTATGCAATCTCTGCTTTTTTGTTTTCCTCTTCTGTGGAAGGTAATTTTCAGGTTTGCAATCAGATCTTGGCAATTCTAACAACCTCTCCTCTTTCTGCCTCCTCAGAATGTGAAGACTTAGCATCTTCATCAACATGTGCAACTCGTGCATTACCTTCAGGTCATCTATTTGTCCTTCCTTGATGTTGAGGACACTCATAGGATCTATGTCCTTCTCTACACTAGAAACAGGTTCCGTGGAAGCCTCCTCTTCCTGGTCCTTGTCTAGATCTTCCCCTTCCTCTTTGGTCTCCATTATTCTGATCACAAGGATGGTAGGTGTTATCTTCTTTTTGGTTTTGGTTGCTACTAGAGCCTTCACCCTTCTTTTGATCTTCATTTCAACCTCCATATGACTGTCCACTAGTCTTTCCTCCATGACCTCCACCTCGTTGTTTGTTCTCAAACCTCTTGTTCAGTCATTCTTCAACCTTTAGAGAAAACTAATAATCATCCTCAATGGTGGTCATTCTTACCAGTGCCAATTCCTCCTGTATGCTTGGCTTCAACCCGTTAATATAACAAACAACTTTCTCTTTATTTTCCTTAGAATGTCCTATCCGAATCAAGATCTTGTGCAATTCCTCTGTGTATTCTTTCACCGTCCTTGTCCCTTGCCTCAAGCTTTGCATCTTCTTGAGCAACTCCAATTCGTAATAAACTAGAATAAATTGTTTCTTCAATTTTGACACCATTCTATCCCATCTAGAAATTTTATCTTTCCCTTGTCTTCCTCTTTCTAACTGGACCTCTTTCCACCATATATTGGCATGACCTTTCAATTTTTTCTTTGTAAACGTCACTCTGTGGGGATCTTCAATCTCCTCAAACTCAAAAAATTTCTCCATGTCATTGATCCAACCAAGCAGTTCTTTAGGATTCAGATTTCCACTTAAAGTTGAAACCTCCATTTTAGGTCTCTTCCCAATGCTTAAGATCGCTCGCAACAATCTTCTTTCTCCAGGATCCATTGGATCCTGCTCTTCCTCTTCCATTTCCTCTTCTGTTTCATCTTCACTGTCATCTCTATCTCATTGCACATCTCTTCTTTGAACCTCTTGTTGAAAGGTCTCTAATTTCCTTCTAAGGGCTCTAATTTCATCTCTAGGTGGATCTCTTCCTCCACCACCTCGGCCTCTACCTCTGCCATATTGGGAAAGTCTTGGAGGCATCTTGAACTCAACCCACACTCATGTTTGGTGCTCTGATACCACTTGACGAGGGCTACACCGTCCAAAACCACACAAACACAATAATAGATACCAACACAAAATATGCAAGATAGAAAAAAAATGACTCACTTTCAATTATTTTCAGAAAAATGAAATTACAGATTCAAAGCTTGCATGCTACAACCTCATGGACTTGATTCATTACAACAAAATCAATTTTGAAAAGAAAATCTATTATCCGGAGCCACAATTTGCACCATTAGGGCCACCTCCTACAACCCCCACTTAACCCTTTTTATTTTCTTGAATAACTGCCTTAGAATGTTCTAGAAAGTTCAAATTTCCCCTTTTTATTTGGCACCAAAAATCCTACCATTTGATTTCTTGCCTAGGAAGAATTTTTTATGAAATTCACTTTTTAGAAGACCAACTTCGTGGGGCCATAACTTTTGATCCGGGTGTCTGATTTGCTATTATTTCATATTGTTGGAAAGCTCTTAACGAGCTCTACAATGTGCAAATGGATTGTAGGTCAATTCAACCACTTTTTGAGCTATTTCAGGGCCTCTAAAGTTTTATATATGAATTTGAAGTTGCATTCGAGAAAATCCTCGGGACGAAAACTTTAATTTCTCCCAAACTGTGCAGGGTATTGAGGTGATCTTCTTTCATGACCGAAATTGTTTTTTCAGCTCTACTCCTTGGGGTAAATTTTCACGTCCATATGAGCCCGTTTAGACTGACTTACTAAAAATAGTTAGTGCCCGATTTTCGCTATTTTTGACGCCTGACAGTCTTATACCCCTTAAGTGCCATCATGAGACTCAAAACAACTAAAGAAAATAACGATTTTTTTTTTGGGTGATGCAAGATTGCCCTACATCGTTGGATGCTCCTGCATCAAAAGGGAACCAAGTGTTGGCATGAAGAGAACCCACCCCTTTGTAGAATAGAAACAATCAAAATTACTGTAGGTAAAAGGAACAATAGTGCAACACACTTACTTGAATTGTGATTGAAACAAAAGGGCATGACAATGAAGAAATATGGATAGGAGCACACCCTTATTTTTAATGAAGTTTTGACAACAATGTGTGTGTGTATCATACCTAGATAGTCAAGACATAAAAGAGAGATATGTGAGATATGTAAGATTTATAGATAAGTGTGATTGTTTAGTGAGAGAAGAGAATAATATATTAGAGTGAAGTATGCTATGTAATGTAATTGATATATAATGATATATTATATAATGATATAATGAATGTACATGAGAATTCTATGGAGATTACATATGTATGGATGGTGTGTGTTCTAATTCTCTTCTTTATCCATCACACTAGGCCAAAACATAACACTAACATATCTAAACAACATAAATTATTGGTCTGCAATTTATTGTCAACATTTAGTTCCATTTTTAGGACCCTACTTGTTCATGGTAAGGGGCGAATTGAACCCAAAGAGAGTGTTGTGGTGAGAAAAAAATTGAGATAAGGGGTTATAGCTGAGCATGGAAGCAATTATGGTGTTGTGTAGTAGCACACACTAGGTCCTAGCCCTAGGAGATTAGGCACCTAAGGGTGACTAATGGATTAGGGATATCTTTAAAATATAAAAATGGTGAGGTAGACCTAGTTGGAGCCAATTATGATGAATAAAGTGATTAATGTACATAATATAAAATCAAAATCACAAATGGATAAAGGTGAATAAGAAGCAAAGATAAATTGTTGAAGATAGGTGTGTGTGTGTGTGTGAGAGAGAGAGAGAGAGAGAGAGAGAGAGAGAGAGAGAGAGAGAGAGAGAGATACTTGGCCTTGTGATTTTCTAACTCAAAAATTAATTTCTACTCTAGATATGTCAAATCTAAAGATCACAAGAAGTGAAGGGTTTGGGTGGTTACTAACTCCAATTCCTCAACTAAAATCTTGAACTTCATGAAGAGTATTTGGATGATGTGATGAGTAGGAATGTGGGCCTACAAAAGGATAAAATGTTTAAATTGTAGAATTGCAGAAATGGAAAGAAAGAGAAGTAAATAAAGCTTTATATGAAATGTTCAATAATTTAGAACCTTCAATTGATACAATAGAAGCATTTGAGGAAGAATTTTATAATTCATTTATTCAGTAAAAACGTACTAAGTAATGTCAAGTTATTAAAAGACGCATCCTTATAAGTGAAAAAATCTTATTAGTAGATGAGTCCCCCTAGCCAAGAGTCACTACTTATTTCAATTAAAGTGAGAAGATTTTCTCTAAAAGATATATAAAATGGACCCCTCCAAGCGAAGGAAGAGGCAATAATAAGAGATTTTGTGAGTGTTTGAGCAAATCTTTGGACAATAATTCTTTGAGATTGAATTACCTTGATATAAGGGTAGAGTAAGGAAACTAGCAAAACAACATGAGGTTTTCCAAAGTACTAAGAGTGTTAAGAAGAGAACAAAAAGGAACGCAAAGGAGAATTTAAAGAAATAACAATAAATTAGAGGAGCTCATTGCTCAAAAAAATAAAACATAATCAGATAAATCTTACTAAATTGTTCAAGGGTTTTGATCTTAATTGATTAAAGAATTGAGTTTTCATTGTGGATACCCAAGTTCAAATCTCAAAGAGAGATTTAAGCTGTATTATATGTTGTGACTCTTGATCTTTCATAGTTGACGTGTAGTGTGAAGGTAGTTTCTAAATAAGTAAATTTCTAAATTGTGACTCTTGATATTCCATAAATAATTTACATTGTAGTTGCTTTAAAAGAAATGATCTCATTGATCAAAAGAAACTGATATTCCCTTAAATATTGCATAATTAATCATGATGATGAAATTTCTTGCAAGTGAAACGTATGATCGTTTGATTTGACCTGGTAATGCTAGATAGCTTTTAGCTTTTTATTCCATCAATATTGCCTTGTCAATTCTTTGACTCGGCCAGGTTAATTACTATTTCTGTATTAAGTTTCTTCCAATGGGTGGCAGAATGAGTATCTGTACTGTTTCAGGGACAGCCCAGAAAATGTAACTGAGTAATAAAGTTGTATAGTCATCACAGTGATGTTCAAATCATGTGGGCATTTTCTGCTTGTTCTGGCAATGCCATTATTCTCTGAAGATGTGTGTGAGACAAAGTGCAAGTGATATGTGCCGTAAAATCAAGGGCATGTTCATGTCCTGGATGTGATCAGGGAATTAGTAGTATCTTGGTTTCATGGCCACCCTATTCCATAGTCTTTTCAAGATTGTGTTAATTTCAAATCTGCCGCAGCGACCTGTCCACTGCCCTGCCCTGCCCTGCCCTTGTTGACCATCTCAAAGATGTGGACCATCTCGAACATGTTTCCAAGAATATGGGGGAATTGTGAATTTACTGGTGTTTTTTTTAAATAAAAATTTATTTGTTAAAATAAATGTCTTAAAGTATATAGTTATTTTTTTTAAAAGTAGGTGGAATGGGATTAGGCTTTGAAAAGAAATTGGCGAAGTCAGAATTAGTTTTAGCTATGTTTTATGTTGTTTTAATATAATTATGTATTGATATGTTTTATGTTGTTTTATTATAATTATGTATTGATAAATGGTGTATTTGTGTGTAAGGTAAGATTTTTTCTTTAATTTTTTATTTCTTAATTTGTACACACTTTTACATATTTTGATTTTATCTTATTTATATTCATGTGTATTTATATATATTTGTCATTTGTTGCATTTAACTTTGTGCTTGTATTTATACACTCCTTCAACTTGAGATCCATGCCTCCCTCTCCTAGTTAATGTTATGGTGTGTGGGTTCACCCTAACATTACATGGAATTGACTATTCAAATCCAAAAATCTAAATTTAAATTTAGCTTGCTCTTGCCTTTTCATAAACTGTTATGAGATGACTTGGTACATATTTGTGCAATTTATTGCTATTTCTTGACATTTAAAGTCATTCATTTGTGCATTAATTCATATGAGAGGAACATCTAAAAATCATATGCATTGAAAAGAAAAATCATTCTAGGAACATTTACTTTTTGAGCACTGAAAGGTACTAGAATTTACATTAGAATCATCTATGATACTTGCATGCTTGAGGGTGTTGCATCTTGGAGGCATCCATACCAAGATTAGTCTCGATGTGTCTTACACAAGGCACCTATCCTTAAATTAGGTTGACCTACATCGTAGAGTGGGAAAAACGAGTTTCACCACACTTGACCTCATTGTACCTTTTCCCTTCTTTCTAGGTAGCGTGCTTGTGTTAGGCATTGTGCATGCATTTCTAGCAATTACACATAGTAGACTATCATGTTTACACAATGTAAGATAAGAGTTTAGAGAGTATTTAAAAAAATTGAAGGCTATGTCTATGCTCTCTTGTTAAAAGTAGGAAATGCCATTATCCCTCAACAAACTTACATTTAGTTTGAACAGATTTCCATTTCTATGTTTATTATAATATTTCCCTTCTTGACCTTAATTATGGCTTCAACAAGATATTGGTCTGATATTGTAAATGGAGACACTTGAACATAGTTATTATTTTCAATGACATAAAAAAATATTTATGTATGTGAATAAAAGCTATCAAGTTTTGAATATAGGTCCTTCTACCAAAATTTTGATTATTATAATGTGTACCTTATAATCTTATTGCCAAATTTCTTATTCTCAAGATGATCTATTAGATTTAAGATGTTTTACCTTCCATTGCTAAAAAATGTAATTCAATACCTTTGTAAGATACCTACTTTCCTCCAATTTTATCTTCTTTATACTCAATCACATTAAAGCTCCACCCAAAATCTATGGGACATTCAAAATTCATGTAGAGATTCATTTATATATCTCACTTTTTTCTCTATAATCATTAGGGAATATATATACCCAATTTGGTACCATCTTTATTGATAATCACTCAAACCAACCTATTGTAGGGAGAACAACCAAACATAATAATAAAAGGATTCTAGCTAGAGACAACTAAAATAGAAGCCCCACCTTTCCCCTTAGCATAAATTACTTAAAAAATAAATAAATTAATTTTCAAGGAAAATTCATGCTAGAAAACCACTACTTTACTCTTCTAAAGAAGTAGAAAAACCATTTTTCTAGTCTATTATTAAAAAAATATCTAAGTGACATTCAAGATTTGATGTAGAGATCCATTTCTATAGCTCACTTCTTTCTCTATAATTATTTGGGGCATATATATAGAAAATATACAATTTGATATCATCTTTACAAAGAATCACTCAAACTAACCTATTGCATGAAGAACAATCAAACTCAATAATGAAATGAATCTAACCAAAGGAAACTAAAATGGTAGCACCAACTTTTCCCTTAGCATGATTCGTAGAATATATATATATATTTTTTCAAATGAATATGTCCTTTTGAATCATTGTACACAAATAAATATAGATTCATATCTCAAACATTCACAATCCATTCATCAAAAAGTTTTCTAGATGGAAGAAAATTTCTATCCAAGAAAATAAAAAACATTGCACTATTTTTATCCTCTCTTCTTATTTAACTATATTCTAGGAATGAATGGTGCCTTACCATTTTCTCATTCTTTGGTTTCTCCATTTTTGATGTTGTAGTTCCTTCCATTGCCATCTCCATTAATAACTTTAAATTCTATAGAAGTTTAGATAATATATAGTTCATTGGATTTGAGAGCTACTTTGAATGATTTCTTGTCATTCTTGAAACCTCTTTTTACTCCTTTATTTTTATTTTTTTTAGATTGCAGGAATTAGGTAGCTACTCTATAAATTGTAGTACACTTGGTAAAAACATTTCATGTGACCAGTGATGCTGGCACTACATGCCCTCCGATACCATGGGGATAGGGGGAAGAGACTAGACCTCATGACCTCTTTCCTACAACATGATACTTTATCCAATCAAGCTAGGGACCCCACCCCTTTACTCCTTTATTTTTGTTTACATTCTCAAATCCTTTATTATCATTGAACTCATCAATATTTATTATAATTTATATTAATTCCATCTTGTCATTAGCATAAAAATAGGAAAAAAACAATATTTTCAATTTAAAAAGAATGTAAGTGGAAACCAAGGTTTGACGCCTCTGCAGATTTGGGGAAAGTTTCCCCTACCTGGGTTAGACTCCCTAGGTTGCCACTGGAATTCTGGCACCATAATATCTTTAAGGAGAGTTCTGATTCTTTTGGCAGCCTAGTCACGATGGAAAAAGTCACTCTGCAAAAATATCTTCTAGTTTATGTTAGAATATGTGTAAATGTGGTGGTTAATATAGTTCTACCCACCTCTTAGACTCTAAAATCAAATTTTGGAAGATGGGTTCAGCCATTAGAATATGAAGAAGCAATGGTGTTCTACCAAGGGTTGAATAAGTTTGGGCATTTACAGGATGCCTGTAATAAAGCACCTCTTGAATCAAAGATGTCACAAATTGAACAAAACATAACTATCCTCTGAAGAATGTGGAGCTCCTATTAACATATTAAAGGAGCAGGAACCCCAATACCAAATAAAGACTTGTTGCTCTCAGAAAAGGTCATTCCCCCTCCTCAAGCACAAGAAGAGGAGAACCTAGGCGAGAAAGAGGAAACTCCAAAGGAGAACTCAAAAGGGATGTTTGTGGGGGAAATAACTAATGTGCTTCCCTCCAAAAATTCAATGGAGAATCTATTTGAACAAGGCAAAGGTTTGGAGGACCATGTGACCTCCTCACCTAAAGACCGAAAGATTAGAGAACAATAAGGCGAGCTATCAAAAGAAGGAGAGATTGTTAGATAAATGGAAATGCTAGTGACCCCTTCCTCTGAAACCCTGATAATAGACCTAAATATGGGGGAGGATAACACACCAGAAGGTAAAAATGAGAAAGATTGGATAAATACTAAGTCAAGGAAAAAGAAAAAACTAGATGTAGGCAGAAACAATAAAGTGGGTAGACTGCAATTAAAAGAATCAAGAAACAAAGAAACAACAAGAGATGTGGAAAATGGTAAGTAGAGGAATATTGATTCTTTGGCAGGGAATAAAACAAAAAAGAAACTTAAGGGAGTCTTTCTCCTACCCTAAGCAATATCGGCCTGATACTGCTTTTTTTGTTTTTGTGAAAATGCACATTTTGTCTTGGAATATCAGGGGACTTAATGGCTCCTATAAACAACATTTGCTAAAGGATTTTTTAGCTGAAGTAAAACTAGATATCTTATTGATCCAGGAAATAAAAATGAAAAAGGAGGACTTCGAGAAAGTGCTAAAATGGCTTTGTCTTGGAGCAGGTTTTGAAGTTAGTGATACAGAGGGGGCTTCATGAGGGATTGCTACATGTTGGAACTCCTCTAGGTTTACTAAAAGGTTGAAAGTGCAAAACAAAAATAGTCTCTTAATCAGTTTGGAAGATAGGGATACCTTGATCAACTGGAATATGATCAATATTTATGGCCCCAATTCAAGATTAGACAGGCTTGATCTATGGAATATTTTGGAAGGAATTATCACTACTAATGAAGATGAGCTATGGATGTTGGGAGGATAATTTAACTCCCCGTTATACCCATCTGAAAAAAGTGGAGGCTTAATTGATTTCTTTGATAGCATGATGGGTCTTTTGAGGTTCCTTGACTCAGTTGGGTTAATGGATATTCCTATGATTGGATCTCTCTTTACTTGGTCCAACATAAGACAAGGTAATCACTTGATACAAGTTAAACTAGACAGATTTTTTATCTCCTCTAGCTAGAAAATATTGCAAAATCTCTCCCTTACTGCTTCTCACAGAACAAGGTCTGATCATAGTGCTCTCCTTTTGGAATGGGATGATAAAATGACTAAGAGGCCTTACCCCTTCAGGTACGAAATAATGTGGTCACTCCATCCAAACTTCAAATCTTTAATTATGGAGTGGTGGAATTTACCTCGTGATGGCACTCCTATGTTTTGACTAACTCAAAAACTTAAAAGAGTCAAATAAAAAGTAAAGGGATGGAACAACTACACGTTTGGGAATATATTTACCACTAAGAAAGCCTTAAAACTGAAAATTAAGGAGATCCAAGACCTAATGGAGGTTGGAATTGTTGATGAGTAGATTTGTACCAAAGAGAGGGAGCTGAGAGTGCAATGGTACATAAAATAAATAAAAAAGAAAAAATCTTATGGAAATAGAAATCTCGAATCCAATGGTTAAGAGAAGGAGATAGAAATACTAAGTTTTTTCATCAATCTGCTTTGAAGAATAGAGGAAGAAATAGGATCATATTTCTAACCACCTCCAATGGGACAAGACTTGAGTGTGATGAGCACATAGCTAGAGAGTCTGTTTCCTTCTTTTCAAATCTTCCTGAATTGCCTTAAATTGATATCTCTGAATTGGATGAATTTTTGATGGTCATTCCTAAGGTGCTCATGGATCAGGATTTAAAAGATTTATCTAAGGATGTGTCTATGGATGAAGTGAAGGAGGTTGTCTTCTCTTTTGGTGCTTTTAAAGCACCAACCCAGATGGATTCCCCCAAAGCTTCTTCTAGGGCTATTAGGAAATTATCTCTCTAGACCTCTTCAATGTTGTGAGGGATTTCTTTAGATTTGGAAATCTCCTAAATCAGATGAATACTACCTTTATTGCCTTAATTTCCAAATCTACTAATGTTGCTTCTATGAATGACTACAGACCAATAATTTTGTGTAACACTACTTATAATATTTGTTCTAAAATCATGGTTAATAGGTTGAAATCAGTCCTGAACAAAATGATTGCTATTAATCAGAAGGGTTTTGTTCAAGGAAGAAAAATATTAGATGCAACAATTTTTTCATATGAGGTGCTGCACTTTATGGACTACAACAAAAAATAGGGTATGGTTCTAAAATTAGATATATCTAAAGCATATGATCAGGTTTCTTGGAACTTCCTCTTTGTTGTTCTTGAAAATTTTGGCTTCAATGGCGAATTCCTAAGTTTGATTAGAGCCTGTGTTACTACCCTGAAGTACTCTATCTTGGTGAATGGGATTCCTCAAGGTTTTTTCTCTTCAAGAAGGGGTTTGAGACAAGGGGACCCATTATCACCTTACTTGTTTGTTATTGTTGCTAAAGCTTTAGGGCACAATATACAGAAAACGTTGGCTAACAAAACCTTAAAAGGATTTTGTGTTGCTTCCTTTTTACCCCCTGCCTCACAACAACAATTTTTTGATGATACTATTCTTATGGGGGAAGCTTCTATTGTTGACGTGAAGCAATGGAAGGCTATTCTTAATCAATATGCTAAACTCTCAGGCCAATTCATAAATTATCAAAAAAGCAAAGTATACTTTTTAAATACCATTTGAAGAATGTGAAATAAAACTTGTTAAAAACATCCTTGGATGTCAAGAGGTGGACTTTCCTGCTACTTACTTGGGACTACCTCTAATTTCTTGAAATCCTAACAACAACTATTAGAATTATATTGTGGAGAAAATTCAAAAGAAATTGGCTAGCTGGAAGGGTAAACTGCTAAGTTTTGTTGGAAAGATTCAACTCTTAAAGGCTTCTCTTTAGAATATACTTGTTTATTACCTTTCTATATTCAATATGCCTGCCTACATAGTGGACACAATTGAATCAATCTAAAGGAGATTCTTATGGTCAGGTGTGGAATAAAGGAAAAAAATGGCTCTTGTTGGGTGGGAAATTGTGTGTACCCCAAAGAGGGAAGGAGGGTTGGGGATTTGTAGATTAAAAAAGTTTAATAAAGCCCCGGTGGCTAAAATGGGGTGGTTTTTATTGGAAGGGGAAAAATATTGGGTATAGATCATTAGGGCCAAATACTTAAACAATAAAGAAGCTAGTTGTTTCCTCGGGAAGAAGGATCTACCCTACAAATCTGTATTTTGGAATAATTTGCTAAAAAATAGAGGAATCATGCATAGAGGAGAAAAAGTTAGGGTTGGAAATAGACTGAGCACAAATTTTTGGGAGGATGTTTGTCCACCACTGCCCCTTTATCAGCTATGGAAGACCTCCAACAAATCAAATCAAACTGAAAAGAGGTATTGGTAAAAACATCTCTAGCTACCTTGACTGGGATGGCCTGAGACCCAAATGGATTGACTTTAAAGAGTATCTGAATAATGCTATTCTAAGGAGTGGAAGACAACCAAATTGGGATGCTACGTTGGACTTACTAAAGAATCATATTAGAAGCTCGGACCTCTTTTCAAGAAATAGGAAGGATGAATGGATTTGGACAAAAAATGCTACAAGAAGGTTCTCTATGAAGTCAGCCTATGAGGCTATGGATCAACAACCTATCAATCAAGGGGAATTTAACTGGATCAAGGTGTGGAGAAAAAACTTAATCCTGAAAATTAACTATTTTTGGTGGAAAGTTATACATGGTAAAATTTTTACTATGGATAACCTTAAGAAAAGGGGTTGGTATTTGGTAAATAGATGTTATTTGTGCAATAAAGATGAAGAAAGTATTATGAATTTGTTCTTTCAATGCCCCTATGCTCAAGAGGTCAGGACTTTTTTTCTTAAGACTCTTAAGATTGATTGGGTTTTCCCTGCCTCTGTCAAAATGGTTGTTGAAGGATGGAGCTTTAGTCCCTACTTCCATAATATAATTCTTGATTTATGGGGACAAGTTCCCCCATTTTTGGTTTGGGGTCTATGGAAAGAAAGAAACAATAGGGTTTTTAGGGATACAACTAAGAGTAGTAAGGAGCTATGTATGATTATAAGGAAATAGATTTAAGAAAATGTTAATAGCTGTAAATACACCCAGGCTAAGAAAGGGCCTACCTATCAAGAGTTAAGAATAAAGTAGCAGTGGGGGATCTACCATAACCTGAATAATGTGAATTGGGAAAAACAAATTATACAAAAAAGCATTCTTTGGATTCCCCTTGATCTTGGATGGGTGAAATGTAACTTCGATGGCTGCTCAAAAGGGAATTCGGGAGAAGCTGGAGCTGGAGGAGTGGTTAGGGATGAAAGCAACATCTATGTGGTGGGATACAACAAAGGTATTGGAACAACAATGAACAATTTTGCTGAAGCATGTGCTGTTTGGGTTGGAATTGGTTATCTTAGAGATAATGGGTATAGAAAGGTGATTGTTGAAGGGGATTCTAAAATTATTATTGACTATCTTAACAACAATGCTAAAGCACCCTGGGAAATAAAGGATCTCTTGGATGACTATAAAAACTTGTTACATTTCTTCCAATAATATAAAATTATTCATACTCTTAGGGAGGGTAATAGAGCTATGGATGCTTTGGATAACATTGGTCTGAGATAGGATGCTTTAAAATTATGGGACTTTTCCAGCCTGTCCAATCAAATAAAAGAAGTTTTGGCCTAGGATAGATTAAAAATGAAAGAGAAATCCAATGCTTGGATTAATAATGGTGGGAGTAGTTATAATTAAAATGGGTGGTGTCCCTAGGGGTCCAATTGTAATACATGATCCTTGGTGGCACTCAGGCTTGTTGACAGGATGGAGGAGTGGCACGAGAAAAAAGGTACACCAATTCCCAATAATAGGAATAAAAGGGAAAGGACAGTCTATTTGGCATCGATCATGCCTTGAAAGGGAGGATTTAAATGGGAATTAAAGAACGCTTTCTGCAATGATAAAAATCTAAAGGATGATTTTAGAAAAAACAAATCGACACATGCAAGTGACGACAATAAGATTGGGAATAAAATAAAGTTAATTATCACTAAGAAGGGTGGCAGAGCTGTTAGATTTAATTATGATGGGATTCAAAAAGGTGATAATTGGTATTGTTTCAATTTTAAACATTCAACTAAAATTTTAGTACCGCTGTCTTCTCAAATGAAAAACAAGGTCACCATTAATACAAAGATTTTTGAATTTCCAGTTGCCATTGTCAAGAATGAAGAAGGGCATAGTAAAGAGTTTCTCCTCCTTTCAAAAAATAACTTCTATGAAGCAACTAACATGGGTGGCCCAAGGAATCAGACGAAACCCTACAAGTATGATTCGCTGTGAAAAAATGCGGAGCTATGGGGTCTGTTCGAGAGAGCTGGTTTCACTCCTTATTTCACAGCCATGGAAGGGTATAACGAGAATCTGAGCTACAAGTTTTCCAATGCCTAGAAGGACGACAAAGTAAAAATGGGTGGTCTCCATTTCAAGGTGGATGAGAAGCTTATTGCAAAGGAAATGGGACTGGCCTATAAAAGAAAGAAGGTGGAAAAGGTAAGTAATGGGAAATCCTAGGACTATATTGTGATTTTTTTTTAGAATAAGGAGAAGGCTGAGTGATTCCAGAATGGCTATTCTAGGGTTTTACTCCCTCCCCTATACCACAATTGTGTTACTTTGTCATGAAGTATTTTACCCTAGAGGGTCATTTCCAGTTTGTGCATGGTTACCACTTCCCTATCCTTAACCATATTCGTCATCTCGAAAAGATAAATCTTCCTTTTATTTTATGTTTTCTTCCCTGAGTCAAAGCCTTGTACCCATGGGGAAAATCTACCATTACACCAAGGATTAATTAGAGCTATCTACAAATATGTGTTGGCTACGTCTCCTCAAAAGAACCTTCCCCTCAATTTGATAGAAAACCCTACCCCTAAGAGCTCTGTGAAAATAGAACTCATAGAGAGTCGCCCTCATACCCGAGCTACTAAAAATCCCATTAAAAAGTTGCCTAACCCTGAGGACCCTTTATGGGCTGATCTCCTTCAAGTCACTCCTGAAAAAAGGAGTGTTTCCTTCATCAGCTCTATTGAGAATAAAAAGAGGAAGTTGCTTATCTGGGAATTGGGGGAGGAAGCCAACACCATTACAATTCTGGATGATAATGAGAACCCTAAGTGCTCAACATCGGTTGGTAGAAGGTCTACAAGGTTTGCTATGGATGCTTCTAAAGGGTTCGACAACAGTAAAAATTCTAAGGATTTAGAGGAAAAATGTGCTTCTGGTTCACAGGAAAGTAAAGGAAGAAAGATGGTGAAGGAAGACAGGGATTCCTCTATGGAGGAAATACTAGATAGTTTGGGGGGAGAGTTTGTTGAGGAGGAAAATTTTGAGTCAAAGGAAGAGGAGGGTTCTAACAATGAGGAAGTGGAAGGGGAGTCGTAGCAAGAGGAAATTCATGAGGTTGAAAAAGACAATGAGGGGATGGAGGAAAATGTTAATGCAATAAATGATCAAGAAGTAATGGAAAAAAAATACCATGAGGAAGAGAAGACAGATGAAGTTGACAATGTTAAAAGTCAAGAGGATGGAGGAGAGATTAGAATGACTGGAAAAGATGATGCAAGAGGAGGATAAGGAAAGCAGAATCCAGACTCTTGAAACAACTGTAAAGAGTCTTCGTAGGGTGGTGGATGTGGTTATGAAGAAGGCTATCATGACTATAGTCTCAAGTCAAGGAAAAATTAAGAAGCAACAAAAGAGAAAGTTGATGGATGAGATGGCTAAATTATTGGGCAAGATGGAGCTGAAAGAGAAAGTGGAAGACATTGTCGATGACATGCTAAATGCCTAGAGCCTGATCGAGGATGCTTAATCCTTGGTCACTGTTTTATTTTTTTATTTTTGCTTCTATTATTTTTTCTGCTGCTTCTCCTGGCGATACTATTACTGGTGTTGGCTTTTGGTGCCTGGACTATCAAACTTTTTGTTATATTTCTGTTAGTAGTTCTAGCTTATGCATGGACATTACTTTAAGTATTCTATGGTATTATAGGTTTAAGTGTTGGGATCTGAATATGGACTATATGTATTTTTTTGATATCTTTGATAGGGCTGAAATGTTTGATCTTGAGGGAATTGGTTAAGCTTTTTGTTGGGGGGGTTGGGGAAGCTTTTCTTGTCAGCTTCCTTTTGTTGTTGTTTTGACTGGCTGCTGTTCTCTATATTGCTATATTTTTCTGTAAGGTCAGGGCCCTTTCCCTACTTAATCAATCAAAAAAAAAGCTATAAAATTTAAAAAAGATGTCTAGGATATGTAATAAAAATTACAAGACCCCCTAAGCAACTCAAAAAAGCACAATGAAATTCACAACAAAATTATAAAATTAAAACAAAACCAAACAATATGGAGAGGGAAATCAAATTAAATCAAGAATAAAAGTAATATTAATCAAATTTGATCTTAGCTCTTAAAGCTCCCTCCCATTTAAATTTTTAATACACAAGATAACAATTAGTTTCTACATGGGTTTATTATTATTATTGGTATTTTTTGATATGTTTCCATATTTTATAACATATCATCCATCTATCTTTGATACTTCCATGACATTCTATGTTATGGATATACTATTTTACCATGTATGTACTTTTCCTTCTTTTATTGAGTTGGTTAGTGCTCGTATTTTCCTTGTAGGCAAACATACTTCACTTATCCATAAGTCCCATGTTGATCATACTTCACACATGGCTTGTGATATTGATGATAACACACCCACTAAGAATTTAATCAAGTGATAGTGTTACATTTAGCGTGATGGTTATTGATGATTGTTGGTAGGACATAGTTGATCCCATCTCATTAGGTTGAACACCTAATGGAGGCCCATGGTGAAAATTTGAAAGGGAACCAAGTGTTGGCATGAAGAGAACCCAACCATTTGTAGAATAGAAATAATCACAAATACCATATAGGAAAAAGGAACAAAAGTGTGACACAATTAATTGAATTGTGACTAACACAAAAGGGCATGACAATGAAGAAATATGGATAGGGGTACACCTCAATATGTAATGCCAATAATATGTGTGTGTGTGTGTGTGTGCATGTACATATATATCATACCTATATAGTCAATAAATAATAGAGAGAGATATGTGAGATATGTAAGATTAATAGATAAGTGTGATGGTGTAGTGAGAGAAGAAAATAAGATATTAGAGTGAAGTCTGATATGTAATGTAATGGATATATGATGATATTGTACAATGATATAATGAATGTACATGATAATCTTATGGAGATTACATGTCTATGGATGGTGTATAAGTAAATATATTTTTCATTATGTTATTCAATAATATACTATACATGTTCTAATTCTCTTCCTTATTCATCACACTAAGCTAAAACATAACACTAACATAGAAACAACATAAATCATCAGTCTACAATTTACTGTCAACATGTGGTTCCATTTCAAGGACCCATGTTCATGGTAAGGGGAGAATTGAACCTAAAGAGAGTGTTGTGGTGAGAAAAAAATTGAGAGAAGGGATTATAAATGATCATGGAAGCAATTATGATGTTTTATGGTAGCACACACTAGGTCCTAGACCTGAGGATTAAGCACCTAAGGGTGACTAATGGATTAGGGATATCTTTAAAATTTGAAAATGGTGAGGTAGAGCTAGTTGGAGCCAAATATGATGAACAAAGTGATTAACATAATATCAAATCAAAATCACCAATGGACAAAGGCGATGATAAGAAGTGAAGGGAAATTGTTGAAGAATTAAAAATGACATTTGAGATGAGTCTTAATGAGGAAAGGTGATTGGAACAAAATTAAGAGAGAGAGAAAGGGAAGGAAACATAGAAGAATCGAGAAGGCTAGGGAAGCCTCATTCAAGTGTGCGAAGAGGGCTACTATTGAGAATTTTAATATTTGAAATTAAAGGGATCAATAGATAGAATGGTGCTCATGAACATTAACAAATCAAAGCAAAAATAACATTCATAAGAAAAGAAATAAAATTTGTCACAAATAGTAGAGAAATTAAATGAGTATGAAGTATTAGTTGAGTTGGATTTAAGGGAGGGATTAGAAGTAGTAGTACTCAACTAGGGCCTAGAAGTAGGGGTAGTTGGCCATGCAATTTCCTAACTCAAAAATTAATTTCTACCCTAGATCTATCAAATCTAAAGATCACAAGCAAGGATTTGGGTGGTTACTAACTCCAATTCGTCAACTTAAATATTTGAACTTTATGCAAAGTATTTGAATGATGTGTTGAGTAGGAGTGCAAGCCTACAAATGGATAAAATGTTGAATATCGTAGAATTGCATAAATGGAAATAAATATTTAAATAAAATGTTCAATAATTTAGAACCTTCAATTGATACAACAAAAGTATTTGAGGAAGGATCTTATAACTCATTTATTCAATAAAAATGTACTAACTAATGACAAGTAATTAAAAGACATATCCTTAAAAGTGAAAAGATCTTATTAGTAGACGAGTCCCCCAAACCAAGAGCCACTACTTATTTCAATTAAAGCGAGAAGCGTTTCTCTAAAAGATAGATAAAGCAAACCCCTCTAGGCAAAGGAAGAGACAATAATAAGAGATTTTGTGAGTGTGTGAATAAATATTGGGATAATATTTCTTTGAGATTGAATTACCTTGAGATAAGGGTAGAGTGAGGAAATTGGCAAAACAACATGAGGTTTTTCAAGTGCTAAGAGTGTGAGAACAAAAAGGAGAACAAAGGATAATTTTAAGAAATAACGATAAATTGGAGGACTCTATTACTCAAAATAATAAAACATAATCAGATAAATGCTACTAAATTGTTCAAGGGGTTGACCTTAATTGATTAAAGAATCAAGTTTTCATTGTGGATACCCGAGTTTAAATCTCAAAGGGAGATCTAAGATTGTATTATATGTTGCGACACTTGATCTTTCATAGTTGACATGTAGTATGGAGATAGTTTCTAAATAAGTGAATTTCTAAGTTGTGACTCTTGATCTTCCACAGAGAGTTTATACTGTAATTGATTAAAAAATTTATCTTAATCTAATGTGATTGCTCAAAAGGAACTGTTATTTCCTACGTACCGCATATTTAATGAAGGTGATGAAATTTCTTTGGAAGTGAAACGTATGATTGTTTGATTTGACCTGGTAATGCTCTACCTTTTAGCTTTTTATTCCATCAACATTGCCTTGTCAAATCTTTGACTCGGCCAGGTTAATTACTATTTCTGCATGAAGTTTCTTCACAATGGTGGCAGAAAGAGTCTTTGCTCGTCTGTACTGTTTGAAGGACAGCCCAGAAGATGTAAGTGAGTAATAAAGTTGTATAGTCACCACAGTGATGTTCAAATCATGTGGGCATCTCTGTGCTTGTTATGGCAGTGCCATTATTCTCTGGAGATGTGTGTGAGACAAAGTGCATGTGATATGTGCCGTAAAATCAAGGGCTGTGTTAATGTCAGATCTACCAGAACGACCTGTCTGCTGCCCTGCCCTTCTTGACCATCTCAAAGATGTGGACCATCTCGAAGACGTCTCAAAGAATATGGGGGAATGGTGAATTTACTAGTGTTTTAAAAAAATAAAAATAATATATTAAAATAAGTATATAGTTAGATTTTTAAAAAGTAGGTGGTATGGGATTACACTTTAAAAAGAAATTGACAAAGTCAGAATTAGTTTTGTTTTAATAAAATGTTTTAACATAATTATGCATTGAAAAATGGTATATTTGTGTGTAATGTAAGGTTTTTTCTTTATTTCTTTATTTGTTTTAATTTGTATCTACTTTTACATATTTTGATTTTATCTTATTTATATTCACAATTATTTCAATGCATTTGTCATTTGTTGCATTTAGCTATGTGCTTGTATTTATATGCTCCTCCTTCAACTTGAAATCCATCCCTCCCTCTTCTAGATTAATATCATGGTGTGTGGGTTCACTCTAGCACCACATGAAATTGACCATTCAAATCCAAAAATTTAAATTTAATTTTAGCTTACTCTCGCATTTTCACAAACTATTATGAGATGACTTGGTACATATTTGTGGAATTTATTGCTATGTCTTTCCATTTAAATTCATTCATTTGTGCATTAATTTATATGAGAGGAACATCTAAAAATCATATGCATTGAAAAGAGAAATCATTCTAGGAACATTTACTTTTGAAATATTGAAAGGTACTAGAGTTTACATTAGAATCATCTATGACACTTGCACGCTTGAGGGTGTTGCACCTTGGGGAACATCCATACCAAGATTAGGCTCGAGGTGTCTTGCACAAGGCACCTAACTTTAAATTAGGTTGGCCTACATCGTAGGCTAGACAAAACAAGTTTCACCATACTTGAATTCGTTGTGCCCTTTCCCCACCTTCTAGTGAGTGTTCTTGTGTTAGCAATTGCACATGCATTTCTAGCAAGTACACACAATAGACTATCATGTTGACACAATGTAAGATAAAATTTTAGTGAATATTTAAAAAATTGGAAGGTTGTGTCTATGTTCTCTTGTTAAAAGTAGGGAATGTCATTATCCCTCAACAAACTTGCATTTAGTTTGAACTGATCTCCATTTCTAGGTTTATTATAATATTCCCCTTCTTGACCTTAATTATGGCTTCAACAAGATATTGGTCTAATATTGTAAATGGAGACACTTGAAAACCGTTATTATTTTCAATGATATAATAAAATATATATGTATGTGAATAAAATCTATGAAGTTTTGAATACAAGTCCTTTTACCAAAATTTTGATTATTATAATGTGTACCTTATACTCTTAAATTGACAAATTTCTTATTCTCAAGATGATCTAATTAGATTTAAGATGTTTTTACCTTCCATTGCTAAAAACTATAATTCATTGCCTTTGCAAGATACCTAGTTTCCTCTAATTTTGTCTTCTTTATACTCAACGGCATTAACACCTGCCCCCAAAATCTAAGGGACATTCAAGATTGATGTATAGTTTCATTTATATATCTCACTTATTTCTCTATAATCATTGTGTACATGAGTGTGTGTGTGTCTGTATACCTAATTTGGTATCATCTTTATTGAGAATCACTCAAATCAACCTATTGCGGGGAGAACAACCAAACATAATAATAAAATGAATCCAACTATAGGAACTAAAATAGAAGGCCCACCTTTCCTCTTAGCATGATTTGTTAAAAAATTAAAAAAATAAAACAAATTTCAAGGCAAATTCAAGCTGGAAAGCCATTGCTATACACTTCTAAAGAAATAGAAAAACCATTTTTGGTCTACTATTAAAAAAATATCTACGTGACATTCAAAATTGATGTAGAGATTCATTTCCATAGCTCACTTCTTTCTCTATAATTATTTGGGGCATATATATAGTAAATACCCTTGATTTGATATCATCTTTACAAAGAATCACTCAAACCAGCCTATTACAAGGAGAACTTGACCAAACTCAATTATGAAATGAATCTACCCAAAGGAAAATAAAATGATAGCTCCAAATTTTCCCTTAGCATGATTCATGAAAAATAATTAATATTTTTCAAATGAATTCGAGAGCACATTCAAGCTAGAAACCATTGCTTATACTCTTCTAAAGAAAAGGAAAATCAATTTTGGTCTATTATTACAAAAAATCTAAGAATGTACTTTTTATTAGAGGATTTCAAACCTCTAATGTTCCATTTTATACATTTTAAAATCATTTACGATTTGGAGGGGATGGGGGCATTGATTTTTATACTATCTATAAAAACTTGGGTATTTTTCTTCCTTCCCCTTTTAATTTTGTTTTGGTTAGCCCTAGTGGAACACGTCCATTGTTCTTCCTAGTAAATATACTAAGTTTTACCCACATGTAATTGACTATGTGTCTAATATAAAACAATACATTTTTTTCTTATCTATTCAATAATAAATGCATCATTTGAAATATAACTTTATCTAAAATTTTCCATTGCATAATTAAAGAATCATTCCAATAATATAAGTGAGATTTAACTTTACATAAATATATTCAAGATAACATTTCATATTAAAATTTACATATAGATGGACTCATGATTACAAACATTACTTCAACAAGCTTACAAGAACTAGAAATACAAAAGGTCCAAAGTGTCCTCCCAAATCTTGGATGCCAACTGCATGAGGAGAAGCATCACTCAAGTTATTTTCCACCAACCATGGACTAATTGCGGCCCCCACACATCTATCAAACTAGTAGATGGCCCTACCCTTCGACAAATAAATTGGTTTGGTAACCTCATCCTTTAAATAGCCTTTTTTGAGCATAGTGATGTGTCCTACAAATCTAGAGCTACCACAATGTCTAATACCTCATATATGATTACCTCAACCTAGAATATAAATTGGATCACATAGTGAACTGACAATGTAGACACTGACCACCTACACTATTTTGGCCAAAGATTCATCACCCAGTAACTTCAAGTGAGGTCTTCTAAATCACCACATTTAATTGCTCGATTTGTATTGATCATTAGTATTCTATTCTAAGGTTATCCCCTTTCACGTGGATTTATCCTAACCCTAGGAATAACCTTTCCATTAAATTATATATCTAATGACATGCTATAAGTTCCATAATATAACTTTATCTTATGCTACACACCTAGAACATTTCCAAACTATGTATAGTTCTCACATTCTACGAGTAGTATAAATAGTATACAAACATATAAACCCCTTCTTTAGTATAATAAATATATACATTTAAACCCAAAAGAAAGGTTTACCAAAACAAGAGAAAACCAAGGATCTTTCAAACAACTTGCAAGCATCAAACACACTTAAAAGACAATCTTTTCAACATGACATCATAATAAAAGAACTTTAAACATAATAACAAGGGAGTAGAAATCAACATGCCTTTTTAAAGATCTAACTAAATAATATTCCCTCCTATCTTGATGGCTCAAGATCGCTTGCTACTTCTACTACAAACAACCAAAGTACCTCTACTAGCTTCTCTTTAGATCTCTCAACAAAAGAATATAAAATAACAAGCAACTCTCTTTTTCACACAATTCTCAATTCAACCTCAAAGAATTTGCAGAAGAATAACACAAAAAAAATCAAAATGAGAAGTGTAACAATTGGTAGGATGGGCACCTCTATTTATACGAATTTGTGAGCAACCGAAGCCTACAAA
Organism: Sequoia sempervirens; assembly: GCA_007258455.2. NCBI lineage: Eukaryota > Viridiplantae > Streptophyta > Pinopsida > Cupressales > Cupressaceae > Sequoia > Sequoia sempervirens. Next base: position 8,472 of record VDFB02146630.1, on the reverse strand, counting down.
CAAGTAAGCATTTCTGCCACCTTTCATCCTCATGCAATGACTCACTCGTGTAGGGTTTTGACAATCTTCACCATGCAAATGGCTGAGTCGACTTGATATTTGAGACAACAAGCTCAAAATAGGTTTCCTAATTTGGATTCCATTACAAAGTTTTGCCAATTTTGCACTTGACTGAGTCTAAATGCTTATTTGTAGGCTTATACGAATTCAAAGAATTCTTTTATATTCCAACCTATAGCAAATATGGTGCCACCTCTTTAGTTTTGGCATCACCTTCTTAGCACAACTTTGAAATAATCCACAGTTTTTTTAAACAACATTAACTTCATTCTAAAATGTTTACACCAAAGTATTAACTCATACACGTTTTGTTTCATGCTTTGACTTGGTCTCTAAAAACTTTATGTGCTAGCTTCTTTCCTCTAAAAGCCACACCATATACTTTATGCACCATATGTTACCATACATTCTTTGCTTTATAATATTAACAATAATAATCAATGCTTATTTATGCGCTTGGGAATTATATCAATAGCTTGCATATCTGGAGGAGCATTCTCATTCCCCACTCTTGGTCTACTGGGCAACTTATCGCTTGAGAGGTATTGCCCATTATTTCTCTTAGGTGCTTTATGCTTTCTTTCATAGACATGGATCTTGAGCTGCTATTAGATGGTTCTAGAGGATTCACTGTGAGAGATGGATAGCATGGTTACCCCCTTGGGTTTGCATTTTAATTTTGAATGATTATAGGGGATGGTATTGGGCTGATTTCCTGAGATGGGAAATGGAGTTGTTTGATCTTCTTTGAGAAGGTTACATTTATGTAGATACATGATGCATATGTTATGTTTGATCTCTTGAGGTTGAACGAGTTTGGATGTTGTTATGGATTTGATCTTGGGGTTGTGAAGGAGATATTACTTGACACATTTGGCATTTAGAGGTGTATGTAGAAGGGCATGCTACATGTTTATGATTTGCATATTTTTCTCTTTAGTCTAGTTCTTCTTCCTATATGTTTAGATTCATATGACTTTAGATGTGAGATTTCTATGTGGAGCTATGATGATCACTAGTTTGTGGTCATGTGTTGTCACATGGGTGATGACATGGAGGTTCCTATATCTTTTTCTTCTGTCAGATATGGAGAACATGGGAGAGCTTTGGAAGATTTTTGAGAGAGATGTTTCTTGCAGTAGTTGGTTGCAAGATTTGCAGATCTTTGTGGTTGGTCCTTGGTACTACATGGCTACACTTTCTATGTGCTATGATCGGTAGAATCAGTATGCCTTTGATTGTTTTATATTTGGCATTACCCATGTAGTGGGAGTTTCTGGATGTGTTTGGTCTTCTTCGATTGGTTGACAAATGGAGCTTATATTTGTAGTTGATGGATTGGATATGTAAGTGGCATGAGTTTGTTGATGTGGATACCTTTTAGGTATAGGTGTTTGAATGGATTAGCACTTATTGTGGGTGCTATTTTTAGTCACATGGGTTGGTCAGTTAGATGGGAGTAGTCAATTTATTGGTTGTTGTTCTAACTGATGTTCTATCTTGTTTTTTGGAGGATGACTTCATGATTGTGTTCGGGTTGCGGGCTTTGAAGTTGATGTTGTTGATGCTTCTGTATAGCTTGTGAGCATAGTGGAGTGGTGGCAGTATCTTGTAGCCTTTTCTATTAGTTGGATTTGATGCTTGTGTTCTTTGGAATTGTGCATATACACCATGGCTTGTTACTTTCCTTGGAGGATGGCAGGAACTGTTGCTTGAGATGGTGGGCATCTTGTATGTTGTTGGAAGTGTCTTGGTTGGAGCATGAAAGCATTTTTTGAGATTCTTGTGATTGCATGTATGGTTGTGATGATGTATTTTCATCGGTTGACTCTTAGTAGTTAAATCCTGTTTCTTTCATGGACTCTTCAAAGTTGTTCAACAAGTGGGGGAATATTAGGAAAATGAAGGTGTCTCAACCTTTGATTTTTCCATAATATTGATTGTTGCTAATTTTCTCACGTTGTCTTTTGAGTTACAACTTGCAGTTTCTTTTTTCTAATGAGGAGTCAAGTTGGAAAGTTGATTTTACAGGTGGAGTTGTGCATGAAGGAATATTCTATTTATGTGTTGAGTTTTGACATTTGATTTAGAAATGTCAAATTTGTGCATTGTAAGCTCTATGAATATGAGATTTTTCTTGAGGATTTGAGAGAGGAGATATTGAATTCATAAGGGTTATGCTACCATATTTTCTCCAGATGGAACAACATGTAGATCTCCATGTAAAGGCTTAGAGCTTGCAATTATATTATAACTATGTATTTGGTTGTTGAATAATACAATGGATCTATGCTTTTAGAGTGTAGGGATTTTTACCCGAAAGGGTTTTCCCCACGTAAATCTTTGTGTTCATGTCTTATGATCTTTCATGTTTAATGATTCCATTTATTTAATCTATTTAATGCATGTTGTTGAAAATGGTTGATCTTGCATGATCTAAAATTGCATGAAATTTCCTCTAAGGATTAATGGGGAAATAAATTATGTTTGTTCCGCTTTATGGCATAGTAGTACATGTGTTTTGAGGTTCTCTAAAGAAACATAGCTTACCGAAGGCACCTACTGATTTTAGATGTTCATTCTGGGATGAATCGATTTCCCTTCAGTTTTGAAATGGGCTTGCCTTGTGGTAGAAGGAAAGCCTCTTAAGCTATTTTATGCACCCCTATTTTTAGGGCATGCAAATTTAGAATATTTTACTTTACTATTGTACAAGGTATGGCTCCCTTATGCCTCTTATGGATTTAAAAAAATAAAAAAATAATATGCAATTGTAAGAAGAAAATCACTAATTCTATCAAAATTATGATTTCAAGCACTAAAATGAAATATTCACATCAAGATCTAAATAGAGACCATCTACACGCTTTCAAGAATGCTATCTATGTACATTCACCTAAGGAATCAAGTTGGTTTGTCAAGTGGGCTGACTAAGGAGAACTTGAACCTTGAAATCAAATAACTTTCCTAAAGGTATTTCAAAGTATTTTCATTTATACAAGTTTCACACATAGGAGGTGAAGGTAAGGGTAAGTGCACAAAGTTGAGTCCACGAAACGTGGAAGTTTTTTCCCTTAACCAAAAAATTGAAATCGACATTGAGGAAACGGGATCTCGATTTTTAAAAATCGGGATCCTGTTACGGTTTGGGATCCTGAGCCTGAGACGAAACGGGATCCCGCTTTTTAAAAATTGGGATCCCGTTTCCCATAGGATTCGAACCAATGGAAACAGAACGGGATCCTGATTTATAAGCGGGATCCCGATTTATAAAATACGGGATCCCGATTTATAAATAACGGGATCCGAGTTCTATAAATCGGGATCTCGTTTTATACTGCTATTTATTTAAAAAAATAGTTTTCACTGCTCTGCAGATGGGACCCCGAGTATTGGCGACACGACCCCACGACCAGCTATAGGTACCCCACCTAAACGCCATTTTTTGCATTTTTTTATTTTGAATTGAAATTTTGAAAGAAATATGTTAATTTAGCATGTTTTTTTTATTTATTTCACGTTTTAATCATTTTTTTAATTGTTATAGTAGAATTCAATAATTGTAAAAATAGACAAAAACTTGCAATGAAACCTAAATGTTTTTTAATAAAAATGAAAAAAAAAACCTTGAATTGTGTTTTAGAAACAAAATTTAACTTTTAAACCTAAATTGTTTGATTAAACCCAAAAAAAATTGATTTTGAAAACCCTAATTGAAACAAAACAAAAAAAATTGCATTTCAAAACCCTAGAAATCGAAATGAAATAAAAACATCGCATTTACAAATCCAAATCAAGCTTTTTGAAACCCTGAATTCAAATCAAACGAAAAAAATTGAATTTGAAAACCCTAGTTTGAATTGAAACGAAAAAATTTCATTAAAAACCCTAATTGTTTAAAATTGAAACCCTAAATTGAATTGGAACAAAAAAAATTGTTAAAACCCTAAATTGGAATTGAACAAATCATTTTGATTTTGAAAACTAGGTAATTTCGAGCTAAAAAAAAATCATTCGCATTGCTTAAATGTTTTAAATTTTATTTGCTTTGTATGGAAAAAATGATATATATTAAACTTTAGTTTCAATTTTAAATTATAATTAGATTAGAAATCAATATGTTAAAGAATGGTTAAAATTCATAAAGTTTATCTTGATGTTTGTTTGCAAATTTAGTTAACAAATTCGTAAATCTAAACCGTACAATCGATTCCAATTGACACTAACTTGCAAGTCTAAATTATGCCAAGGGCCACCCAAACTTCACCCTAAGTTTGCTAAACCCTAGACCCTAAAGCTGTAAAATCTAAACCCATAACACTAAAGCATTTGAAATTTATGAACCCTAGACCCTAATCTTTCATTGGACATACCTAAAATTATGTAGGTTCAATGTCAAGAATGGGTCTATTTGGTAGATTTATGAAAACTATTTTGAATATCTAGAATGCCATAAAAGTATAATTATAGCAATTCCAATTGGAAACACTTGGGTACATATATCGTATGAAATTTAAATCTAGGAAGGTGTCTATCATATAGGCAAGTTGATAATACATGGAAAGAGGTTTGTATGGGAATATATGTATTAAGAAAAACATACCACATGACCTCTATAGGATTTTTAAGATGTGATCCTAGATAATAATCCACCCATCCTCAATCATAATGGATTATTTAGCAATTAAGAGAGATTCAATTTAACCATAAAATTACCTATATTTTGATACTATATAGATTTATGTGGAAGGATAGAAATGCATCAATAAGGAGACCAAGATGGAACCATTTAACACCTACAAGGTACACCTATTACATGGGAAAGGGAGGAAGTACATCATGATAGTTTAGAGGAACTACATGCTATTATTACAATTTAGAGATCTAGGAGGATGATTCATATAAAAGAAATATAATTAAATATTTATATTATTTAATATATTATATTTAATATAATATATTAAATAATATAAATATTTAATATCATAAAATATAATATAAGATTACAATTAAGGATAGGTAATGTTACAATTTACTTGGGGTTTTAATGACGATTAGGCTTAAGATTCAATTAGGTTTGTAGTAAATAGTTAGGTTACAATTAGGAATATATAATAAATATTAATATAATTATAATACAAATATAAATTAATTTAAATATAATATAATATAGGAATACATTTAAGATTACCTAGTAAAGGTTATAATTTAATTAAGTTTCAATTAAGTTTGCAATTCAATTAGGATATGGTTAGGGGTGGGGATCATTTAGCATTCTATTATTGTTAGAGTATGGGTTACATTTAAGATTATTGTTATTTTTGTGATATGTATAGATTGATTCTTTTTTAACATCATGATAACTTTTTTTTATTAGAGGGGTAAACACTTTTGACCCAAGAGCTAGATGGAACCAACGAGGCTATAGTATGACTAAATTTGGACCTCACTAGACATCTAGATCCCCTTAAGCCATCCTATCACCTTAAATCATAAATCGATTTCTTAAGGGGTCCCAATATGACAAATTTCTTAAAGGGATCAAAGAAGTTCTTAAAATTTGGTGAAGTTGCCCAAGGCAACCAAATTTAACAATAATAAGATCTTGCAAGATTATAATATGAATGAGATTTCATGATCTAGGTTGGCCAGTTGAAACAAGAGTAGATCTCAATTAACTATTCCACAAGAAAATGTTCTTCACTAACTTGCAAGTTCATTAAATATTTCAAGGGGCACCAAAACTTTACCCTAAGTTTTGTAAACCCTAAACTCTGAACTCTAATATCTGAACCCTAAACACTAAACCATTCATTTTGTCCTACCCAACACCATAAAGTGAAATTTGGTTGTCTTAGGAAAATCCGCCATATTTGATTCCCTTAGGCCATGTAATTTTGTCCTAGGATCTTACTACATGTACATCCCTTTAACTTATCCTATTACCCTAAACCCTGAACTCTAAAGTCTAACCCCTAAATGCTAAAGCCATCATTTTTTCTTAGGCTCTTAATGAAATTTGGTTGCCTTAGGCAACACCACCAAATTTCATTCCCTTATGCTATGTAATTTTTTCCTAAGATCTTACTACATATATCCCCTTAAGTTATCCTAAATCCCTAAAACCTAAACTCTAAAGTCTAAACCGTAAACTCTAAAGCCATCATTTTTTCTTATGCTCTTAATGAAATTTGGTTGCCTTAGGCAACTCCACCAAATTTCATTACCTTATGCCATGTAATTGTTTCCTAGGATCTTGCTACATGTAGATCCCCTTAAGCTATCCTATTACCCTAAACCCTAAAGCCATCATTTTTTCTTTAAAGGCTCTTAATGAAATTTGGTTGCCTTGGGCAGCTTCACCAAATTTTATTCATTTGAACCATGCCATTTTCTCCTAGGACCTCACTAGACATAAGATCCCCTTAAGCCATCCTGTCACCCTAAATTGTAATTCAATTTCTTAAGGGGTTCAATATGACATTTCTTAAGGGGATCAAAGAAGTTCTTAAAATTTGGTGATCAAAGTTGCCCCAAGGCCCAACCAAATTTAACAATAATAAGATCCTGCAAGATTATACAATATCAATAGTTAATTGTATTTTCATTCAAGTAACATGTGCCTTAGACATATAAATGAGGCTTACATATAATTTTATCATTTGTATTCAATTATTTAAGGCCATTTTATTGAATGGTTTAAAGAATATTTCCTAAACATGTATCTTACATCTTGGAAATTACAAATCTAATCTTGAGGGTTCACTCATATCTTAAAGATCACATGGATCCATTCAATAATATTCACAATCCACCTCCACGCCATCCATCTCCAACACCTTCACCTCCACCTCCACCCACTCCACCTCGTAACCCCCCATCTCCACCACCTGAAATCAATGAATAGGCTCGTTTGCAAGCACAAATCAATGCTTCTACTAGAACCATCCAAGATCAAATCAACATTATTCAAAATGAAGAATGTGTCGCACCTCCTGTGAGGATGTTTGCATCTAGGATGCAAACCCTTGTTGATGCTGTCAGGGCTATGGATGGGATCGTAGATGAGCATCGAAAATGGCTAGAGGAGAGGAGAAATCCTAATTTTGAAAAGGAAAACACAAAGAAATGAAGATCTATGCAGTAGAGAGCCCTAATAGTTTATAAATTAAAACAATGATCTTAAATAGTTATGAATTTATAAATTTGGTGAACGATGGATATTTTGTGTTATGAATTTATAAATTTGGTTCCAAATGGATATTTTTAGTGACATGAATTTATGATTTTGGTTATATATGGATATTTTTAGTAACATGGATTTGTGAATTTGGTGGAATTTATGAACTTATAATGAATAGTATATAATAGTATATATATTTAATGACTATCTATTAGATCATGATTTCTCCTGCTGAAAAATTGTGTGTGTGTTAAAGACATAAAATGAGATTTTGTGAATGTTTCAAGTTTATTGTTTAGTATGTATGTGCATGTATTAAAAATTTGCATAATAGTTCTTAAATTTTGAAATTTGTATATGTATGTATGTATAGTTTAGTTTAATGATTTGTACACATGCAAATTATGTATCATATTTTTTATTTTAAATGTACATGTACATACATTTAATTTTTAATTTTGTATGGACATGCTCTTGAGTTGAACAATCAATGTATATATATGTGCATTTCAATTAAATATATGAACTTAATATATATGTTGCTCATCCTATTTCAATTATTTATATATGATCTTAATTTTTGTATGCGCATGGGTCCTATTTTGTATGATTTTAAATGCAGGTGCACATTATATCAAGCATATATCATGGATGATTTTAACATTGATGATATCATCAATCCACCACCTAAGCCACAGCCAGATCCGCCTCCCTCCCCCCCTCCACCTCCACCTCCACCTCCACCTCCACCTCCCCCTCCCCCTCCCCCTCCCCCTCATATGCCACCTCCAACACCTATGGCATCTGATGAGGCTTGCTTGAGAGCACGAATAAATGATCAAGTTGCATCCTTACAGACACAAATCAATGCTATGCAGAGTCAAGCATTGATTGCTCCACATGTGAGACGTTTTGCATCTGTAATGCAAAACGTTGTTGATTCCATTAGGATGATTGATTCTGATCTTGATAGGCATAGACGAGAGAGAACAAATGAGACAATTTTATTCTGATGGTCTCTCTTATAAACAAATATTAGACCTTAAAATAACAAAATCCCATCTAGCCCCCTACTTTCTTGACCCCGTTACCCGACAACCCATTCCACCCAACAAATCTAGAATATCCATGAGGTGGTGCGTACATCCGCAGATGATTGCACATGTTTGGGATCGATGGTATATGGTTTTTGATAGTCCCCCACATGCTAATTGGGAGTTCCCATTGTA
>VDFB02146629.1:0-10462 GCA_007258455.2 Sequoia sempervirens | reverse complement strand
AATTTCAAATGGGAAAACAATTTCCTTTTCATAGATAAATTGGACATTCCAAAAGATATAAATTTTTATTTTCCTTTGTTTTGACTAATTAGAAACAAACAATCAACTTCCAGAAAAACTAGTTTAATCTCATCCATTTATTATTTTTCTTTTCAATACTCATAAATCTCAAAAGTTTTCTTTTCTCACAGAAATCATATTTAACTATTTTTATTTTTCTTTGAAACGAAAATTTTAAGGACAAGAAATTTGAAACTGGCGTCCTATGCTGTTGAAATTTTTGATGGAGCTTTGCTTGATTCTGATAGCCTCTTCGAACAACTTCCGTTCCTTCTTCAGAATCTCCTCTCCAGAATACCGTGCTCAAATTCAAATCTAATATTCTACTTAGAAAATCCTTCCTAGAAACATGAAACAATCGAATGACAAATCCCCTTTCCAGAAAACTTCAAAAGATCTAAACATTCAAAGTCATTATTTTTATTTTTATTCTTTTTCAACTTCTGTCTGAATCTTCCTTCCCATGAAAACTCACAATTATGCAATTAAATAAAAAAATACCTCTTTCCTTTTCAAAAACTCTAAAAAATCCAATATAAAAGAAACTATCTAATTTAATTCCAGTTTTTTCAGCCAACACTTAATTCGCATTCGTCCTTTTATCTTTTCTATTCTTTTATTTATTTATGTTTCCTTTTATCAATACTTTTTGTTTTAAATTTCCTTTTGCAAGCTTTACTTGCTATGCACATAATTTTATTTATTTATTTTATAATTATCTTCAACAAGGTAATTTAATTAAATTAACAAAACACAATTTAATATATAATTAACATTTAACTAAAACACGTGACTTTTAAAATATAACTTTTAAATATTTAAATACAAATTAATTTAACATTATAATAAACAATTATTACCACCATTTAATTAAATAAATCACAACTTATAAAATACCAACGTACAATACATACGAACAAGACACTACACAAACCACAGTAACAAATTACTGAAATGACAACACAACGACACACAATACCATTCAATCGGGACGGTTTCACATGGGACGGGGTGACTTCCTTGTCAACTATGTTTCAACATTACGCCGTTGGGTTATTGGTGCTCGCCCTGTCCTATCGAAGCAAGTGGAACCAAGACTCTGTACCTGCAATCCCTGCATCCAACAAGGTCGTATACATGTACATATATATATATATAAAATCAAAACATTACATTGTGAGAAGAAATTTCAGCGTAGCAAGACACTCATGAATGAGTGATGCTATACTGTCCTTTCATCACATTTATTCTAACAAGTATAATATAAATGATGAAATAGCATTTCTAAACTAACAGATCATATCATAACATAATTTACTAAATCACTGCATCATAATATATTTCTGAAATCAACTAACATCACCAAACCACAATATCATAAGAAATATCCATGTCCTCAAATGTATAAGCATAATCACCAAATAGTCTACTAACCAAACCACCAAACCAAACAATAAGGAGTACAATCACAGTCACAAAGTATCAAACCAAAGCATAGAAAGAAAACAAATCTAAAATAGTAACAGGAGGGGTATGCCTTCAACCTCTTTGTTGATAGTATTACATTTATCTTTGATAAGAAATGGCAATTATTACCTAAATCTCTTCAACACTCCTAGGAAAAGTAGTGAGGGGTCTATTTCCTCACATATTTATTTCTAAAAAATGTTTTGGCTCCAACCGCAATAGTTTTCTACTATTTTTAGTCATGCAAGTGTCTAATAAACCACTTGGTGGTGTTTCCCTTCAAGTTATTTACTTGAATGAAGATCAAAATTCCTTTTATTACAATTAGAGAATACATTTTGAGGCATTGGTTGTGTAACTTGTGGACCATAGTCACATTTAATATTTGTTACAAAGTTTGGGAGTTAAGATGTTAAGTAGAAGTTTGGTAAATCAAATAATGTGGATTAAGAGAAGATATAACATGAATTCATACCTTTGAAAGGTTGTATATGAGGTTGCATGGTACTTTAAAATAGAGAATAGAGTTAGTTGTCTAACTCTTTTCATTGTAGTATACACTATTTTTTGTTACCCAAATTAAGAAAAGCTAAAAAATTTAGGTTTCTTGGTAGTGATAGAATGGATCAAGAGAAATTATCACTACCAAGGTCCATGTGTTGGAGCTTAGACAATAGCTACAAGAATGCTTTCCCTAAAAAAAAATTATCCTAGATCTAGCATCTTCAAACAAGAAAACAATCCCAACTTAGTTACCAATCTCCCTAGAATATTATTACCTAGAGAAAGCTCTCAAACATCTCCAAGACCTATGCTAGGTTCAATCTCACCATACAAATTGTTTCCACTCATATCCAGGATTTTAAGCTTCTTCTAGAGTTTCTTTAGAGTGCTACCAAACATAAGGTTGTTTGTAAGATTCATAATCATGAAACTCTTAAGATTCTAAATCTCTACATAGTGCCTCCTTATATCAAAATCTAGTCCACTCACAAGGAGATGCATTACTTTTGTTCCAATCTACAATTCCATCAGCTTTATGAAGACAACATCCTATGTTGATGGAATTTTTTATCGGGCCTAGGAGAACTCTATTGTGCATGGTAATTGATGGAGTGTCATTCAAAAGTCTCTATCAACAATCACAAACTCACAAAAGATATCATATAAATTGATTTAAGCAACACCCAAAATCTAAAATAAGTGTAACTAACTTTTTCATTCAAAAATCTTCTCAATTACATGAAAACCATAAGCAAATTGGAAATACATTGTTTGCAGCCATATGGTATGATTATATCCATTAAAAACTGTTATAAATCTGATATATAACAAAAATATCAAATACATAAATGATCTCCTTCAATCCCTCTTCATTTGAAGCTCTCTAGCTCCCTTCAACTTGCAATTTCAGTTGCAAAATCATTGTTGTATTAACCAGCAATCTTCCACTATTTTTTTTGTTGTATATCACCTCAAAACCTGCAACAAAATATCATTTTCTCCTTCCCCAAGAAAAGCCACGCCTATCTCTTCTTCCTCCCAAAAATCTTCCCTCTTGACAAACTCAAAAATTGCCAAATAAAACACTTAGCACTACTTTCAAAAATCGGATTTTTCCCTCCTTTGAAAAGGCTACTCCAACAATTAGAAAAAAAACATAAAATTCTCCATGACTCCCCCAAAAAAATCCACACAAATATTAGCATTTTAATTTTTATTCTTTCAAACTCTAAAATTGATTTCCTATACTATCTCCCACTTCAAGATTTGCAACAATAGAATAAGACCAAATATTTAATATATTATTTTTGACCTATTGTTTCAATTTATTCCTCCAATAAAATTATTACCAAACCTTATGGAAAATAAAATAAAATACTTCCCCTTTGGTTGATGCAAGATTTCTATTGACTGTGGATGCTCCTGCATCGAACACCCATGGTAGAAATTTTGTGAGGATAGGCTCACAAAATTGGAGTGGAGCAGTAGAACTACTCTTTCAAGTTGCAAGCAACTTGCAGCATACTCCAATGTTGATATGGTACCTTGGAAATTTATCTTTCTTCTTATTTTCCAACACTTTTTCCAGCATGCTCACCATCTTCCTCCAAAAAAAAATTCTTCCCCTTCTTCCCTCCTCTTGTGCTCTCTCTTGTGGGGCTCAACCCACCACAAATTGTCCACCTCCACCTAATTATTCCTTCCTTCTCTCCACATGTGATGTGGATCCTTCCCATCATAGTCCAACCACCTACACCAAATGCCACTCTCATCTTCTACCTTTGTGGGAATTAACCCACTACAATTTGTCCTCCTCTTCCAAGAACATTTTTACCAATGCTCTATGCCTATAGTGACAACAAAATCATGAAAATTTAATATTCCCATTACTCCATTTTCTACACCTATGTGCTCCTCTTCAATATCTCTTCTTTCCATAACAACATGGTGACTTTTCTCAAGATGCACCTCAACTATCAACATCTCCACACTTTCCTATTCCACATTTTCAATTTCAAATTTATGCAAATCAGCATACTTTTCATAAAATTTAAAAGTTACCTCTCCTGCTATAAGTTTTACTCTTTCACTTTCAATTGCAACACTTTCACCTTCGCTAATCATTGTCATCACCACCTTCGTGTCCTCCAAAGGACTTAACTTTGTTGCAACAACATTTTCCTCTTTGATTGTTGCACTTTCTCTTTGCTCTTCATCTTCTACTACAATATCACCATCTTCCTTCTCGCTATCCTCAAAGCATACTTCTATAGTATTTTCTCCATCTTGTCCACCTACATACATAACTATGATGAACTTGTTTCCTTTCTTCTTCATAATTTCATCAATCACTTTCCACACACTCTCAATATGCAACCTCTCAAGTATAGACTGTCTCACGCTCGACGATTTGTCTACACACAAATCACACACACACCACCACCACAGGTCCTAGTACAAAATGCCTCACATCAGCGCTTCAAGATCAAATACATAAATGATCTCCTTCAATCCCTCTTCATTTGAAGCTCTTTAGCTCCCTTCAACTGCAAAATCACTGTTGTATTAACCAACAATCTTCCACTATTTTTTCTACTATATATCACCTCAAAACTTGCATCAAAATGTCATTTTATCCTTCCCCAAGAAATTCCACACCTATCTCTTCTTCCTCCCAAAAATCTACCATTTTGACAAACTCAAAATTGCCAAATAAAACACTTAGCACTACTTTCAAAATTCAGATTTTTCCCTCCTTTGAAAATATTGCTCCAACAATTAGGAAAAGAATAAAATTCACCATGATGCATTTTAGTTACTCCCCCAAAAAAAATCCATGCCAATATTAGTATTTTAATTTTTATGCTTTCAAACTCTGAAATTGATTTCCTACACTATCTCCCACTTCAAGATTTACAACAATAGAATAAGATCAATTATTTAATATATTATTTTTGACCTATTATTTCAACTTATTCCTCCAATAAAATTATTACCAAACCTTATGGAAAATAAAATAAAATACTTCCCCTTTAGTTGATGCAAGAATGTTATTGACCGTGGATGCTCTTGCATCAAGAATTTATAAATAAGAGGTTGTGTTGGTTTGCAAAATGGGCATGGGAGGACAATTGTATTTTTGTATCTGCCTAGATTGATGGAGGGAACAAAATGTATCTTGTATCTTCTTCTTTCAAAATTAAGGAGAACAATTATGATATCTTTCCAAGAGGTGAGAGGCAAAAGGGAAAGAGCATGGAAGCATAGGAAAATAATAGAGATACATAGCTAATGGAGCAAGAAATGGATTGCATCCATAGCCAAGGTCTTGTTGAATGTGACAAAGGGTAGATTTTATCTTATCATTTGTACACTCATTGAATATGACAATTTTCTACATAATATAGGTAGTAGGCAATTGCTACTACCACAGTCTATTTTTCTCTCTTTGGAGGGTTTGTAGTATAAATATAGTGTTCTTAATTCTCATCTCTTCCTCTCTTGATTATGATTTGATTTCTAATCAAGTAGCATAGTATAATTTCTTATTTCATAAATTCTACAAGATTAGGTTTGAGAAATTAATAATCAAACAATACTTCCTTCTCTACTCAAACTCTATATTAATTATTTTAGAACCAATTATATTCCCACAAAAATACATATTTTCTAAAATATCTTTACTCTAACTCTATATTACTTGTTATTGTAGAACCAACTCTATTCCCACCAAAAAAATTGCAAAATCTTGTTTTAATAGAACTTCCAATGGCTATAAATAAGGTGCTAGATGTGAGAAGCAATGTTTCTATTGTCAACATCAACTACATGTAATAAGTGTTAATGGTCAACATCAATTGTAAATTTAATTACTTTGTTTCTAGAATATCTTCATACAAAAGATGTGTCAATATATGAACCAATCAGGTATTCCTAACAAATGTATAAAGCTTTTAATTACTACTTATACATTCAATTATAGACCTCCTTTCAAACATAATGTACATAAAAAACAATCGGCATAACCATTGCACCTCCTTTTGGTGCAAGTGCTAGTATATTACTATCTAATCTAATATATTATAACAAAAATATTTTTGTTTTAATATTTTACATTAAATATTTTTAATATTTCCATTATATAATAGATTTTTCTATATATAAATATTGTTTAATATACAATTTAATTTTTATTATATTATATACATTATATATTAATATCTACATTATATAATATCTAATATTAATAATATTACTATATAATTGAATATTAGTATAATTATATTATCTATATTTTAATTTTTTTTAAAGAATATTGAAGAAATATTCTATTTTCTAAAATTCCTTAGTTTTTGGATTTTTTATTTTTCATTTTTTGATAAAAGGTTGATAGCCAACTTAATATATTATATAATAGATAAAGGTTAAATGTCAATATTAGACAGAAAAAAGCACTAGAAATTACAATTTTCTAAGAGAGATGCCCACCAGCTTCTCTAAAATTGAACTAACCATATACAAAACTTTTGGGCGCCAAAAGTTATCAACTAAGCCATATACAATAATTTGAGTATGCAAAATTTGATCAACACATATTTAGACTATAGATAGACATTGTTATATGCTCCATTTATACTATTAACAAGCCATATACAATATGCTTGGATTGTGTAAAACACACTTATTTTTTCCCATAAAACAAAAAGCTTATGGTCTTCAAACAACAACTTTAGGAACAACCAACTGAGTTTTCATCCTAGCCTTCCTGCTGCACATTCTGGTTAACTGGGGAAGCCTAAGAAGTGACTATAACATTAATATCCAACAAGAGAAGTTGAGGTCAATTACCATTTGGAGGCATGAGAGGAGGTCTTATGTGTAGAGCTTGATGACATTGTTGTGTTATCAAGAATGATATTGCATGATACTTGTTCTTAAATTTTCTGATGATCTCAACCCCAAGTTCAAAGTGATGGCGATTGAGTTCCTTGTACAAATAACTAGATAAATTGAACTAAAAATACAATTTAATACCATTATAGATGTACGCATAAAACACCTTATGAAGTAGATAATGCCTCGGAAATATTTTGCTAATGTACCCTTCGTGCCCAACCATAAATCATAATTTTGAATACTTTTTTAGCAAAGCATTATCCTGGAGAAACACTTCTTGTACCACTTTGTTAACAATTTGTTGTGGTGTATGAAAATTTTGAACCATATCCATAATGTTTGAAACAAAATCAAGACCAAATTAGAGGGAAAGATAATCCTTTGGGCTTGTGGATGCAAAATTTCCTCTCCTATAATGGACCTCGTGCATTTGAGAACCAAAGGGAAATCTACTTTGAAGACATGAAGTAATTTATCTTTTTCAAGGCAACCTGAGAACAACCTCTCCCATGACAAGACTAAAAAAAAGGCTCTGTAGTTTCTAGGGCTATATTCCATGAATGCAAATTATATTAAATGAAAATAGTGGAGAAGACACAAGTGGACAAGGATGACCTGATTTTTTTATTAATATCTAAATTATATAATATATAATATTAATAATATTACTATATATATTAATATATTATATATTATATTATATACATTATATATTTTAACATATAATATGTAGTATATTATATTATCTACATAATATATTTTAATATATAATATGTAGTATATTACTATCTAATCTAATATATTACAAGAAATATTTTTTTAAAAAAGTCAATTTAATATTTTTTAATATCCACATTATATAATATATTATATTATCTACATTATATATATAATATATATATTATATTATTATCTAATATAATATAGTTTTTAAATTTTACATTTAATATTTTTTTTAGAAAACAATTTTGAAGAGATTCTTTTTTTGAAATTTCTCTACTTATTATAATATATAATATGCATTATATTATTATCTAATATAGAAATATTTTTTTGAAGATTTTCTTAATTTTGGATTATTTTTTTTTGTGATGGACATGACCTTCTATAAGAGCCTGTGATGCCATTGTAGGGTTACACCTCTTGATGTAATAATCTTAAAATAATAATAATTAAAAAATAATTTCAAAATTAAGTTTATTATTATAATAATAATTATATAAATTAAATTACAATTATAATTATATATATTCTTTAATTAAATTAAAATTAGAACATATTTAATGATTATAAATAATAAATTAAATTCAACTATGTACTTACATACATTTAAAATATTTAAAATTTTAGAGTTTACTTCTATTTAAATAAAAAACTTAGATTATATATATATAGATATAGATATATACACATACTATTTGAAGTGTATGGTTATTTACTATTTTATTTACTAAAAATTGAATTAATTAAAATCATTTTTCTATAATAAGTAAATCATTTTTATAGAGTTATTAATTTTTTCTATTTGTATTATTTTTATGTGTTTGTGAACACATTCATGCCATTTTGTTAATAATTTTAGATACCTTGAATATATATTAATAATCTATTTTTCAAAATATAACATGTATAGGATTAATGATTGAAGAATTTTGGGTGCCCTAGCAAAGCAGAGTGGTCGCTACCTGGAGTCTGGTCTGAGGCTTTCATCGACTCTGAGGTGGGGGAGGCTCAGCCCTCCCCCACGAAGGTAATATCCTCCATGGAATTTTGTGGTTGTCCTCATTTTTTGTTTTCCTAGGAGTGTTGTATGTGTTTTCCTCCTAGTTTAAGTTGGCTTGTGTGTTTTTCAATCTTCTTTGTTGCCTAGCATGAAGGGCTAGTTTTAGTGTGAACTGTGATGGAGGGGGGTACAATCCCCCTCGTACCCCCTAGGGATTCCTCGAAGGATGGGAAAATAGTTAATACCGTCAACCACCCCAAATCATTCCATGAGGTTGTTGTGTTTGATAAGCCAGTTTGCTTGGAAAGTGTGAAGTTTGTTTTTGAGCCTTCTAAAGGAGGTGAAACTATTGATGAAAATGGAGGTCTGTAAGATACGGTTCCTATGGATACCACTATGGTTGTTTCAAACCTTGATATGCTTGTGAACATCTAAATTTGGACACTTAATTTATCCAAATTCATCCCCTTTCATCTTATTTTAGTTAATTAAGTAATACTACTATTATTTAATTAATATCTTTAATTCTACCAAATCCCTAAGGTATTTAATCAATAATACCTTATCTCTTTAGTCCTCCTTCCATCAAATGAATTAAATAAATATGTCATTTATTTAATTTCCTTTATGTCACATCCTCCATCTTTTATTATCTTATCCTAATCCTTCTTCTAATCCCATCATTAGGATGTGCACATGCCTAATCCTTGATTAGGATGTGTCACATCCTCCAACTTTTGCAAGTTGGCCTCTAATCTCCCTTAGCCACCTAACCCTCCTCTAATCCTTCATTACTCTTCCCCATGTGATCTTTGACTTGTCACATCAAGTCACATGTGAGATCTAACCCTCTTCTAATCTTCATTAATCAGTCTAATCAAGTACTTGCACAATCCTAATCACTTAATTGAGTCAACCCTATTAAATGCTTTTCTTTTTTGACAAGGCATCTCCACTTCCCCATGTGAATTTTTAATTCACTTTTAATTCCCCAATGCACTCAAAAGGAATTTTTAATTCCTTCACTCCTTCCCACATGTCCTCTCTTTATTCTTTATTCTTTCCCATCTCCCCATGAGAATATTTGAGAAATTTTTAATTCCTCACATGTCCTCTCACCCACATGGGGACAAGGACCTCATTTATGAGGAGATCTTGTCCAATCCCAAGGTATTTTGTACCCCCCTCCATGTCATACACCTCATCTCTTTTAGGCCATATCACATGCCACATGTCAAGATGTGAGGGGTTGTGAGTTCTCAATTCACCTTAGCCCTACATCTGCTTGATATTTGATGGATCGTGGCCATCCATCTCTTAGGAATTCTCAAAATTCACATAAATGCCCACTTTCTCTCATTTTTGAGAGATCATTTTGCTAATGAAGCATCTTGCAATTTTATTTCTCGAAATCTATAACCAGCCCTTTCGTAACAATGTTCCATCCATCTTCATCATCATCTGGTTGCATATCTTTCCATCCAAGGAGCATACACATCAAAGATCGAAGGGCCAACCAAAGGATCGATTCAACACAAGGTATAATGTTCCATTTGTTGCTTTTATCTTGTGTTGATTCCAACTTAGGCTAATCTTGAGGTGTAGGTTGTTTTGGTGTTTATTTACACTCTTTTGACTGGCTGCTCATTTTCTAGCATGCATTAGAGCCTATCTGACTTGAAACAATCCACAAAGAGCAGGGTAGACTCTTGGAGGTTGTAGTCTTTATGACAGCCATCGACCTGGACAATCTCCCCACTTGAAAATACCTAGACAACTAGTTTAACTCTGTGTGGTTTAAAAAATTAAATG
>VDFB02146628.1:0-17588 GCA_007258455.2 Sequoia sempervirens | reverse complement strand
AAAAATGTCAAAACTAACGCATAACACAAGTGCATTATAACACGCTTGCATTATATTTTTATTTGGGAATCCCTGAGCCTTAGCTTTGGTATTTTCCTTGGAATACCAACCTAAAGTCTTGGAGGGCATTCCCAATGACCAGAGACATTTCTTGGAAATTCTACAATTTCTCACATAATCGGGTTCGTGCTCACTGTCAATATTGCATTTGGTTCAATATCGACAAAATCGTACACATGGGTAATGTTAAGTTATCTCTTAGCTTTCCAACGATGTAATTTTTTTTTTCACTTTTTGACAATGTTAGGCCTTTCATCCATAATTTATTTTTTTTGTATGTCTTTTTTTTGTCAAAAAGCAATGTTTGGTGTTTTTTTAATTATAAATTAATCGTTCATCAAAATTTCAAATAAATTACATTTTTAGAAACTAGACTCCATTCTACAAATTTTGAAAAATAAAAATTAAAAAAAATCTGTTACTTTCAAAAATTTCTAGGGGGAGCATGGCTAAAATTCTACTTTTAAGGAAGTTCCCAATTAGAAAGTTAGTAGAAAATCAAATATTCATTGTAAAATTATCAAAAAAATCATACATCAACTAGATAATATTAGCTAACTTTTGACCATAGCGATTTTAAAAATACTACAAAAAATTTCACCATGATAGGGTCATACAAGAGTTGCTATGTTACGTTTTTCTGACAAAAATAACAACAATCTCTATACATCCCTCTTTTGAACCCCTTAATTTCAACCATTTTCAAAATAAATTAGTAGTTTAGAAAGTAGACTCAGAGCGCTTCGATCCTTTTTTTTGTTCCATCTCAAAATTTTGAGTGTAGCTATCCTCAATTTCACGTCCAAGGCCTATTTCCTGATTTCATTAAAAAAAGTGGCCACTCTTAAGCCCCCTTTTGGAAAACCATCTTGGTGCACCCACCACATACAAGTTTCTTTTATATTTTTAAAAGTTGTAATAAAAAATTCATAATTAATTATTTACTTGAAAAAAATTATAAAAAAATATGCATCAAGTGCTCCGACATGAGTCCTCTACTTATATCTAAAATATTATAAAAAAATATTATTATTTTATTGTGTCGTGGTAGTTAGAAAGACACCTTACTTATTTTTCCTTGAAACTTAAGTACTACCGCATTGAAATTTCAAAATTTCACCAACATATATATATATATATATATATATATATATATATATATATATATATATATATATATATATATATATTAAAACAAACCTAGTGAAGTTAAGAAACTACATTCAATTTTCTGCAGATTCTATTCTTACGTATTTTTGAGATAATATAGATAACTTATTCAATTTTTTACGTCAAGTTGCCTAACTCTGATTTTTTTGAATTTTTTGCCACTTAAGAGCCTATTTTTTCCATGATGATCCTACACATACTCGTCTAAAAGTGAGTTTTTGTTGATATTTTGACTTGATCAATGTAGAGAAGACCTAAAAAAATTTGCAACTTGATTCTTAATGATTTCCAAGCTACTAAAATTCCTAAATCTGCAAACACACAAGGAAAAAGAGAGAGATGTTGAATGTTAGGGCATGGGGGTTTGCCTTGGTCAAACCCCTTTTAGGTAATTAAACTAAAATCATAAAAGAATGTAATGAAACATGCAATAATGGAGTTGATTACCTTGCCATGATATTTGATCTCTAAAGTCTGCAATAAAACATGAAGGATCTTCCCTTGAAGGTCTGAAAAATTGATCTTAAATGACTTGTAATGTTAAAACCCTAAGTTGCTTGACTTGAGATAGAAGATTGGTGGATGAATGATGAAGAATGAATGCAAAAATGAGTTAAAATACTTATATTTATAGGCATTTCACCTTATTATCCCATTACTACCTCATCATAGGCTGACATGAAGTAATATTAAACTTAAATTAACTTTTTTCTGGCTCAAAGGTCAAAATTGGGCAAAATGGGACTCATTCACCACACATGGAGAATGGGTCCCACCTAGATGGGACTGATTTTTCATGCATGGTGAATGGGTCCTACAGGCACCATTTTGACAACTAGGAAGCCAAGAGATAAGGAAATAAGGTTTAAATTGTAACTTTGTTTGGTATTTGATCAATTTAAGCCTTTCGATGCACAATATGGGTTAATAGGGGCCTATTAATGATGATGTGAATGTCAAATAGGACTTGGGACATAGAATTCAATGTGAAAGTGTGATTAAATACACTTTACAACACTAAAATGAGGGCCACTTAGCCTAGGAAGGCACAAGAATCCATGTGAATGTGCAAGAAATATTACAACACTAGTTTAACATTAAGTTTATCTTACAATCCTTCTAAATTGATGTGATAATGTTATTAAACATATTTTATAATGTTGAATTGGGGAGAAATAGGTTCATTAAGTCTAGAAAATCGTGAAAGCATCTTACAACACTTAACAACACCTTTACAAGACGTCTTTAAAAGTATGTTATTCAATTTATAAGGGTCCAAGACCTAGTGTGGATTCGTAAAATGCCTCACAACATCAGAATCAAGGATTCATTATGTCCAGTTTATCATGAATCAATCCCATGTCAAGCAAATGGTACTTTTTTCTATGGCACAATCCCAAAGGGAAATCTTTGTAGGAGTATTCTTTAATTGTTCAACAAGGTCATACTCCTTTGCATGTAGGAGGTAACGAGTGGCACTAGGTGGATTGGGTAAAGGTAAAGAGGGTGGGATTGGTTGTATGAGCAATGGTATTATAACTCAATTATTGCAATACATTATTCTTAGGTGGGTATAGGAAAAATTCAGGTTTGTTTTTGAGGTGGAGGTTTATGTGAAGGGGGGTGAAGGATGAGTTGAGGTTGAATAATGTTAACATCCCTTAGAAAGTGAGATTCTATATCATTATTGTGGTTCTTGCTATGCATCATGATATCCTTCCTAGGAGGAGGGTTTTGAGGAGAACTACAAACCAAATTTTCTTGACATTCTAAGGTTAGTTCTTCTAGAAGGACTTCATGACAAGTATGAGGACAATCAATGGTTAAATTTTCTTGTTGAAGAATGTTTTGTTTAGGTGAAATGGGATAACTAAGATTCTCATGACTCCCATTGGTTTTTTTTTTCTAACATCAAAGTATCTTCCTTACAACTAGGGGAGATACTAGGAGAAAAACAAGTATGATTATCATGAGCATTTACAATGTCTTGCCTTTGTTCTTGAATTTCTTCCAAAATAGGATATATAGGGGAAGGATCATAAAGAGGGATGTTGTAGACCAACACATCTTCATCATTTATAATCTTATCTACCTCAAAATTATCCTCACAATGGAAATTAGATAAGGTGATGTTTACAAATGTGTCTATGATTTCATTCTCTTGTGCTAAAATATCTTCCTAGAGGGGATGAGGAGGACAAACAAGATCCTCATGATTCTCAACAATTGTATCTTCTTTTGCCAAGATACCTTTTTCAATAAAAGGAGAGGTATTGGGAGAAGTACAATATGACCATCATGAGTATCTATGTTTGTATGCTCTTCTATCACATTATCCACACAATTAGAGGAGATAGGGGAGGGTGTGGGTTTAATGTTAACATTGTCATTTTCACTCTCTTGTGTTAAGAGACACTCATAACTAGGACATGCATTGAATGAATGACGGTCATGCTTATTAACTAACTTTTTCTTTGCAAATTTGGAGAAAATTGAAACTAACATTTTGAAATAATAATCTATGCTAACTCAAAATGAAAATTTCAAATGATAATTGACTAATTATGACATGTGATAATATGAGAATACAAGCTTGAAATTGTAATCATGCATGAAATGAGCTCATTTAGGCTATATTTGATGAAATGCATGTTACAGAAGTGCAACCAATTGATATAGCTAGAAAATGGCACCAAAAAAAGGCCTAAAAAGAGGGTTTTTAGCTTTATAAAAGGTAATTTCAAGGGTCAAAAGGGACTAATTTTCCTAGGGTGGTGAATGAGTCCCAATATGGACATTCTTTTTAGAATTTTTAGAAATTTTGGGTGGTTTTTATGGTTTCTAGGTGCTATGATGAAGACCTAAGTTAAAAATGTAGAATTTAAAAAAAATTAATGAATTTTGATGCCAAAAATGCAACCTAAATGCACTTTTATATGAATGCAAAATTTGAAACCTATCATGTAAATGAATTCATGCAAGTCCTAATGCAAGATCAATGCAAGATAGATGTATGGCAAAGGACTCCAAATAAGACAACAAAGTATTCTAAAATTAGGTTCACAAAAATGAACCATATATTTTTGGGTAGGATTTATAGGCTACTCTTGCACTCTTATGATGTTTCACCTAAAAGGAGCATGATAAACCAAACTCAAAAGTATAAGTAGTTCACTCAAATTAAGATATGTAATATGTTATTAAGGATAAATGAGATGAACTAAATGCAACTAAATTAACTAATTGATTGATTAGGTATGTAAAACCTATGAAATATGTACTGTTTGAAAACACATTGTGTTATGTAGAAATGCAATAGAAATGAATGCAAAACTTAATAGAAATGGGCCAAAATGAAAGTGTCCACTTGGAATCTGGATGAAGAATGGAAATGGATTTTGGAATGTTGTTGATGCTGATTTTCAAGCCTAGTGGGACTCATTCGCCATTCTAGGTGAATAGTTCTACAAAACTGAGCCAAAACCTATTTTTGACAAAAGGGTATCTAAAAATGTAGAAAACTAAAAATTGACTTGGAAGTGGGACTCATTCACCACTCATGGAGAATAAGTCTACTTTTAAATTTTTGAATATTCAAGAGTGGAATTTGAAGCTTTCAGTTTGCACTTTGATTTTCCATAGGTGTATGCTTCTAAAACTCTAATTTTTGAATCTAAAAATAATCTTTTGTTGATATTTTTACTTGTTGAATGAAGAGAACACCTAAAAAAATTTACAACTTGATTCTTAATGATTTCAAAGCTTATGAAAGACCTAAATCTGCACACACATAAGACAAGAGGGAGAAATGTTGAATGCTAGGGCATGGGGGTTTTCCTTGGTCAAACCCCTTTTAGGTAATTAAACCCAAATGATGAAAGAATGTAATGAAAGATGAAAAAATAGAGTTTATTACCTTTCCATGATGTTTTATCTTGAAATTCTACAACAAAACATAAAGAACCTCGCCTTGAATGTCTTAAAATTGATATCTTGGAGACTTGAAATGAAGAAACCCTAAGTTGCTTGACTTGAGATGGAATATTGGTGAACATGAATGAATGATAAGAGATATGAATTAGGGTTAAAAGACTTATATTTATAGTAATTTCACCTAATTTACCTATTAATACCTCATCATAGGTTGACATGAAGAAATAATAAGCTTAAATTTCACTTTTTCCCCACTCAAAGGTCAAAATTTGGCCAAATGAGACTCATTCACCACCCATGGAAAATGGGTCCCACCTAGATGGGACTGGTTCACTATGCATGGCGAATGGGTCCCATAGGGGCCATTTTGACAGCTAGAATGCTAGGAGATAAGGAAATAATGTTTAAATTGAAACTTTGTTGAGTATTTTATCAAATATTGCTTCAGGATGTACAATATGGGTTAATAAGATCTTATGAATGATGATGCAAAGGTCAATTATGGCTTGGGACATAGAATTCAATGTGAAAGTGTGATTAAATACATTTTACAACACTAAAATGAGGGCCACTTAGCCTAGGGAGGCACAAGAACCAATGTGAATGTGTGAGACACATTACAACACTAGTTTAACATTAAGTTTAAGTTACAAGTCTTCTAGGTTAATGCGAGGATGTCATTAAACAAATTATATAATGTTGAATTAAGGAGAAATAGTTTCATTAAGTCTAGAAAAGCGTGAAAGTATCTTACAAAAATTTACAACACCTTTACAGGAAATCATTAAATGCATTTGAAAGGGTCCAAGACCTAGTGTGGATGCATAAAATTCCTCACAACACTAGATTAAGACCTCATTAAGCTCATTTTATCATGAATTAGTCCCATGTCAAGCAGGGGGTACTTTTTTCTACAACATAGTTTCATATGTTTTTGGCTAGAGGAATTAACGAGTTTAGCCAAGACATGCCATTGGATTTGAAGGGTGAAGGAGGTGAGTGCCTTCCTATCTATATCTGGACTCATCACCTAGACATACATTTTCTTCCTTCAAGTTTTGTTGCTTTTACAAATTTATTTGTTACTAAGTTTAAGGGGTTTCTGGTGATGCATCTACAAAGGATTCCTAGGGAGTTACATTATTTTTTGAGGCCTAAGGAAAGGAAACTTGATTTAGTCATAGAACATAATTGGGGGGATGTAATCCCTTATGCAAGTTAACAATTATTATAGTATATGGCACAAATGTATTACCAATAATTGTGCCACACAATTTTTTTTTTGGAAGTCATGTGACACTTAGGAAAAGTTGAGCACACACATCTGGTAAGCCAGAAGAAGGGAACCCTTTCCCTAACCATATTGTGTTCTCATATTTTTTTATGATTAGGGATGGGTGGAATAATATACTTCCTATGATTACACCTTTGAAGATGGGTATGTGCAGGATCATCAGGGAAAAAACAGGCCCTTAAGTGGCAAAAAATTCAAAAAAATTAGAGTTAGGCAACTTGACGTAAAAATTTGAATAAGTTATCTATATTATTTCAAAAATATGTAAGAATATAATTTGTATAAAATTGAATATAATTTCTAAACTACTAGGTTTATTTTTAAAAAATAAAAATCTATTTGGTGAAAATTTGAAATTTCAATGCAGCAGTACTTAAATTTTAGGGAAAAAATAAGTAGGTGTCTGTCTGACCACCCTGACAACAATAAAATAATAATATTTTTAATATAAGTAGAGGACTTGTGTCCCGATGTGATGCATATTTTTTTATAATTTTGTTTCTAAGTAAATAATTAATTATTAATATTTTATTACAACTTTTAAAAAATTAAAAAACCCGTATGTCTAACCACTTTAACTTGGTCAAAAATTCATGAAATTCATTTCATTTTTTTAATCCTATAGTATGTTAAGCATAGAATGTGATGCATGTTTTGGAATCTTGTACATACCTAGATGAAGAATTGTAGACCAAAAAACCATGATCTAGAAGGTTTCATGGAAATATTGAAGGTAAGAATCAAAGGGGGAAAATTATGGCATAACTTTAATTACCCTAAAGACATTGTTAGGAATGAATTTGATCTAAAAAAGGAAGAAGATAGGAAGATAAAATAATTGGAATTTGTAGAAAAAAATGGAGAAAATAAAACAAGAAAATGATCCCAAGTTTCAAGGCACTTTTTATGGATATTGATGATGAAATGTTGAAAATTTACACCATTTTGTAAAAACTTTGACAAGTTTGTGGGAAAGCTCAAGTAGAAAATAGAGGAGCATTATAAAAGGAAAGCCTCCATGGTTGAAGAGAGGCCAACCTACTAGCCACCAAAGGTAAAATATATCTTTTCAAAACTAAAAGGGATTGTAATGAAAGAAAAAACTATGGCTACTCTTGCTCAACTAGAGGAGTTGAGAGCCCCTTCCATTGTACCATATTTTTTACTATCTCCACCACCAATTTCACCTCCTCAATTGGTCATTGATCATGATTCACCTCAAAGGGAATCTACACCAAAAAGGAGGAAGGTTAAAACAACAGGGTTGGTTGACTACCCTCTAGATACTTATGAGGAGTTTGTAGTCAGCACTAATTAAATCATGAAAAACATGCCATAACCTCCAAGAGAGAGAGATCTACCAGTTCCAAAAGGAGGGGTCACTAAGGAAGTCCTGACTAGAATAGAAAATGTAGATGATGTGAGGGAGAGGGCCTGAAAAGAATTTATGGATGGTGATGCATTTTTTAAGACATGTATTTAGAGAATATGTGTGAAGAACTAAGAAGGGAAAATTTGAAAATAAACTGAAAGAAGAAATGTCAAAGCACCCTAAACTAATGAGAGAGGTTGTTGCTTCAAGGGTGTTAGCAAAAATGAGAGAAAAAGAGGATCCAAATCCTTAGGAAGGAAGAAATCTTTTAAGAGAAAGTGGTTTGCTTCTCTTGCCAGAATGGGATTGAGAATCACCCATTTCTTTTGATACTATGAGGAGGTAGGAATCACAAGTATTTATAATAGATGAAGAAGCTACATGTGCATTACAAAGGTCAACATTTAATCCATGGTAGGATACATTAACAATTTGGGCTTTTGCCCCCAACACAAAAAAGCTTGAAGTAGTAGATCCTGTTGCTAACTTGAGAGGTGGTCTCATAATAAAAGATGTTTCAAACACCTCAACATTTCAGGTAGCTACATTGAATTTCAATGTTGCACAGTTCACCAAGGAAAATATGGATTCTTTGTAGGAGAAATGTGATGCTAATATTAGAATATACAATGATTTATTGATTTCCTATAATAAAGATAAATAGAGGTTGAAAAAGTTAGAATTGCAAAATCAGATGTTTCTCAATCAGTGACTAGTGCAACTAGTGCCATCAATACAAGTCATTGCTCCATATTCCTCTCCTCCACCACCTCATCTAGTTCATTCACCTCCCTCACCATCCATGAAGATAGTTTTCTATAATGAAAATATACCACTTGAAGAAATTATTCCTAAGTATATCAGGTGCACCTCCTCCCAGGAAAAGAATAAGTAGAAGAGATTTGATCATACAATTGAGGGAATTCCAAGAAATATTTGATCTATATAAGGAGATTAATGTACTCATCATTTCAAACATACTTGAACATTGTTTGGGAAAGGTAATCAAGATCTATGAATAGTGTTCACTTCAATTATTATTTATTATTTGGAGTAGTTAGAATATTTGAGAGGGATAGTTCAATTGCACTCCCATTGATGAAAATATGGGTACCCAGGCTTGGTGCATTTAAATACATGGTTGTAGGGTATAATCCTGAGTTGAATAAGCCACTACAAATTTCCACTAATTACAAAATTGTAAAATGAATTGTTGACTACCGAGGATTAGTAGATCCATAGGAGAAAATGGTTAAATAGTTGCTCCAAAAAATTGATGAGAATGATCTTAGCCTATTTTCAGACATTCTAGGTGGTAATGAAGCTATAAAATCATATAAAAAATATAAAGAACACAAATGGAAAATATCATTGCCACTTAGGTTGTCTTAATTTGTGAAGTTGGAGATGTGGATATTTCTATTTTGAAAAATAGTATGGAAAAATTGTCACTCACTAAAAATTTCTTATAGGACTTTTACATTGAAGCTAACTAGGTAGTCAAGAGGTATGGCCCATACAAAGCCAAATTGGATGAAATAATGGAATTAAATTGGCCTTCAGAGGAGGACTATGATGCATGGGGTAAGAAATTATATAATGATATTCTTGACTTGGGTATGTGCAGGATCATCATGGAAAAAATAGGCCCTTAAGTGGCAAAAAATTCAGAAAAATTAGAGTTAGGAAAATTCACATAAAAATTTGAATAAATTATCTATATTATTTTAAAAATATGTAAGAATATAATCTTTAGAAAATTGAATGTAGTTTCTAAACTACTAGGTTTATTTTTTTAAAAGAAAATCTATGTGGTGAAAATTTGAAATTTCAATGCAGTAGTAAATTAAATTAGGGAAAAAAAGAAGTAATTATATAAGATTTTATATATAAGTAGAGGACTCATGTCCTGATTTGATGCATATTTTGTTGTAATTAGTTTCCAAGTAAATAATTAATTATGATTTTTTTATTACAACTTTTAAAAAATATAAAAACTTGTATGTCTGACCACCTTAACTTGGTAAAAAATTCATGAAATTCATTTTTCCTTTTTTTAATCCTATAGTATGCAAAGCATAGAATGTGACGCATGTTTTGGATTAAAAAAATGTGATATTGTTTGAAAGCTATAGATGTTTTCCAATGAACCTATCAATTAGGAATTTAGTCGTAATTCAAATAGAAAATGAATAATAATTATTTATTAAACTCAAAGTAAAGGATAATTTATATTGGTCGAAAGTTAAAAATATCCTTTAAAAACCCTTCTCAATTCATCAATTTTGGGTAGAAAAAAAGTCATCAACTACATACCTACACATACCCATTATATTGCAACTTTTTGGCCCATCATGATCTTGCACATACCCACTTGTAGTTTTTTTCTGTGGTGATGTGGCCACATTTTTGTTAATTGTGCACATTTAGTAGTCTCAAAGGGTTCCAACAATGCCAACAACAAAAGATTTTATCTTTTACCCATGCTTTTTTTCTTCATTACCTAGCTTAGCTTTCTCGAGCTCATTTAAATTAGTATGAAGAAAAGTAGTAGCAAAATACCAACCATCAGCGTTAAAGTACTTTTAAAGAGGGAAAAGATTATAAAGAGTAAATATAACTGCATTTGTCCTTGGAATATTCCATCCATGAGCTAGCATTGAAGTATATCATATTTCAAAATGTTTTTGAAATCGTCAAATGGAAATGTGACAAGTGTAAAATTTGGCCTAAAGATTGTTGTTCCCTTTTTCTCTAAAAGGGAATTCAAGGCAATTTGCACATAATGATTCATCTCCCAGTGAATTTTGTAATGAAAATCACATAGAATAGAGTTTGAGTTTTGTCTTAGGTTGTTGAACTTGAATTTTTTGTATTTTCACATGTATAATAGTACTAGAATTCTAATACAAATATGACATAATTTTGAAGCCAATTGTCTCCTATTGTACACTTTGCACAAATTATTAATGAAATTTATCAAGGATCTTTCATTTGATCTCCATTATTATTCCAGTGGATATATGATTTTTTCAATGTTTTGATTCAAGGAATTGGTTAAAATACTTTGATAGAAGTATGAGTTTGTTTATTTGTGTGTAGGGATTTGGTAAGAAGAGTTGGTTCAGAATATTGAGCATAATGTTGTAATCCAATATTGTAAAATCTCTTTGATGTTAGGATTGAAATGTTGTTATGCATCATGATTTGCGTTAAATTTGAATCCATTATCTAGGATTAAGGAACCAATCTAGAATTTGTGTCTAAAATTGCAAGTTCTAGGATCTTTCATATTTTAAAAGATGAAATATGAAGTTTCATTTCAGTTGAAGTTTAATTCATGGTATTTTCATATATTTCCATATTATCTTGCTTTAGAATGTTCAATGTTGTAAAGGATTAGCTAGATCTTTGAAGTCTTTTATCTATCAAGAAAAATACAATAGGGTATATCTATTGTTCACAATGTATGAGGTAAATTGGCATATAGTATCTTAGTTGCATTGTATGGGATCACCCTTCATGGTTTTGTAGAGCCCAAAGTGTAGAGGGAAAGTTTTCAAAACTTTCAATTGTTTATTGGCCAATCCCTCTAGGTAACCAGCCATTGGAAATGGAAAATCCATTGGTTAACTGTGAGATCAACTTGGTATTTAGAAAACACGAACACCTGATTCATTTAATGTAGCTTTTCTTATTTATTTACAATGTAAAGAAATAAATGGGAGAATGTGGGTATAGAGAAATATTAAATTACAATTCTCATTTATAATCTTAGGTCGTCAACTTTCTTCAAAAAGGTAATGATAAATTTTAATATGGGGATTTATGGAGCATCTTGCTTAAAATAGGTAATGATAATGCATCTATTGCTCTCATGGGGAAGCTAGAAATGAGAATGTAGACTCAATAACATCTTATGATGGAATCTATAGTACATTAATCTGTGTAGTGACGAAAAAGTATCCCTTTTCCTCACTTAATTTGGGACTAATTAATAAGATGAGCTAAGTGATGCCTTAATTTGGTGTTGTATTATGTTTTACATATTCACATTAATTTTTGGGCCCTTTCAATTAAAAATAGTTTTATTTATGCTTTAATTGGTCCTATTTGCATCCCCAAGCCTTATTAATTGCATTTTTCTATGGATAATCCTAACACTCAACAAATGAAAAATCATAATTTAATATTTGAGGTTACGTGTTCTAGATCTAAGGATCTAGGATTCATATGCCCCCTTGGGTGTATGAGTACCACCTAGGTCTCAGGACTTGATTTTAAAAGTTACATTGAACAAGACACTTCTTGGAATCTGTCCTAGGTTTAAGCCACTAGGACTCATATGCCCAACTTGGTGTATGAGTCCCACTTTAACTTGGACCTTTTTTGATTCAAAATATTGGCATGATTTTATTATCCTAGATATGATCTTGGCTTGTAGAGTTGTAATTTAAAGAAATTAGGAATAAAAAAAGTATAAATACAAGGCTATTTCACTTAGTTTCACCTATCAATTTTGAGTCAAGCATCCTAAGATTTCACAAGAGAATTATAGAGTATTCAAGAGCATTCAAGAAGGAATTCAAGGGAAGATTTGTAGAAGATTATTGTGGCAATCAAGATCCATGTTATCATGCCAAAGATTTAGTGCATCATGCATGTTGTTGAGCTAATGTGTTGATGTAGCATTCAAGATCTAATCAAGTGTTCAAGCAATTATCCTATTCAAATTTCATGATCAAGATCTACACTCATTGAGGATACTTCATGCTAGTTTTTCAGATTTAAAATCCAAGGTTTCAACAAGATTTGGTGATTTGTTACATGGATTTGTTCATTCATCAATCCTTCTTGCTATTTCATTTCATTTCAAGGTTTAATTACTAAAATGAGGTTTGACCAAGGAAAACCCTCATTCCCTAACAAAACAACACTTTTCTCTCTTGATGTGTGTTTGCAGATCTAGGTGAATTGAAGCTTGAAGATCCTTTGAAGACAAAGTTGCAAAAGTTGTCAAAGTTGTCAAGAAGTTTTTATCTTCATGGAAACTCAACTACAAGCTAGCATTTAAAGTTTCAAACTTGAAGATTGAACCAGAAGGAAGCTATAGAATATCATTAGAGGCTATGGGTGTTGGCAAGAAGTTTAGTCCATTTTTTGTCTATTTAGTGGAAGTGTTTTCCCTTATTTTCAGAACTTGACACATTTGGCCTTAAAATTTGAAGCACTTAGAGATGGAATCTTGAAAAGAATCACTAAGGTCCATAAAGTGTAGTACTTGGAGTCTAGTTTCCAAATATATAATTTATTTCAATACCCAAATGATACAAATTGATTTTCAACAGGTGTTTCTAAAAACTACTATTTGAAAGTCATTTTTTTATACCATACCATGCACGTGTATGCCATCCATATTTTTCCCTCAATAATCATACTTTTATAAATAATTTTGGGAAAATAGTTGTAACTCAATGAAGCATGCTTTCCATATTTTTTGTAATTTTTATTTATTTATTTTTTGTTAATTTTGTTTTGGCCATATTTTATGTTTTAAAAAATTGTCATGTACGTCATGCATTAGATGACCTAAAATTATGATTTTTTGATTTTTTCTAAATTGAAAACAATTGTATGAAGTATGCTTTCATGCAATATGTTCATAAAAATGTTATGTTGATAAAAAGTTATTAAAATACTAAAATACCTTGATAATTTAAGTTTATTGACCTGTTTAATTAAAAAAAAATGAAAAATAAAAAATTAATCCATTTTTTTTTAAAATACATCTTTGGAATCTACACTGTCTAATCTATAATGGGTTTTAATTTTGTCAAAAAACTCTACAAAAAAAGCCTTCAAATGTATGCCCAAAGTTAGTATTTTTTGTGACATTGCTAAGACTGACAACTTGCAGGTCAAGCCAAGTCCAAGGCTTAAGTTTAGACCCCCAAACCATTTCTTGAACCTATCAACAAAGAAAAACCCCGACCTACATTTTAAATTTTAAAAAATGGGATCTCGTTTACTAAATGGGATCTCATTTTTTTAATAAACGAGATCTTGTTTATAATTCACCTGTTGAAAATTAAATAGCAAATCCATTGGAAAATGAAATGAGATCTCATTTAATAAACAAGATCCCAATTTATTTAACTCAGGGTCCCATTTAATAAATGAGATCCCAAGTTATTTTTTACCATTATTTTTTATTTTACTATCAAAATGTTGCATGTCAGGTCTAAGAATCATTTTGTATGACTGACTATGACATATCCCCACTTTTCTATCACCTTTTGTCTCTTTGAAGCTCTTCAAGTTGGGTTTTTTTTCAATTTTGAAAGGAGGCATCATCAGGACACTATGAGAAAATAATTGTTTTGAATTGCTACTTGTTTGAAGGAGGAAGAATTTTTTTGTTGAATTGCTATTTGTTTTCAAAGGAGGAAGATGAATTTTATTTATTTGGTATTTGTTTGAAGGAGGAAGAGAATTTTTTTTTGAATTCCTATTTTCTTTCAAAGAAGGATGAAATTTTTTCTTTAATTGAGCTACTTGTTTGAAGGATAAAGAGATTTTTTTTTGAATTCCTATAAATGTTTTCAAAGGAGGATGAGAAATTTTGTTTGATTGAACTACTTGTTTGGAGGAGGAAGAGAAATTTTGTGCAAATTCTACTTGTTTGAAGGAGGAAGAGGAATTTTGTTTAATAGATACTTGTTGGAAGGAGGAAGATGATTCTTGTTC
Organism: Sequoia sempervirens; assembly: GCA_007258455.2. Taxonomy (NCBI): domain Eukaryota; kingdom Viridiplantae; phylum Streptophyta; class Pinopsida; order Cupressales; family Cupressaceae; genus Sequoia; species Sequoia sempervirens. Next base: position 3,012 of record VDFB02146628.1, on the reverse strand, counting down.
AATTGCTACTTATTTGAAATAGGAAGATGAAAATTGTTCAATTGCTACTTATTTGAAGGAGGAAGGCGAATTTTGTGAGAAATTACTAATTGTTTGAAGGAGGAAAAAAAAAGGAAGACTCTCAAGTTTTTGACATTCATTTGTGTATACTTCAAAAAATTTCAATCATGGTATCACAATGTTGGAAAAAGAGGAAAGATAGGAAGGTATTGACCCCTGAATAAATTCAAGAGAAGAGAGGGAAGGATAAACAAACACAAAGAGAAAGAAGAATTAAAATTCAATCAATGAATGATGGTGAATCATCCAATTCCAAAATATTGAAGATAAAAATATTGAGGAGACCATGGATGTAGATGATGCAAAATTGCAAGAGGTGAATGTAGAAACTAATACAAATATACAAAATACTCTTGGTATGTCTTCAAATATACCTTCCAATGCTATGGAGAATTTTTCAATAGGCACAAGCCTAGGTACGTCTTCAAATACACCTTTGAGCCTGATGGAAATGGTGTTTATTAGAGATTTACACGAGGTTGGATATCACAATGTTGACATTGATAATATTCATAGAGTTAAAGATTTGAGTCAAATTGTTGATGAAAATGAAAATGAAAACCATTTTGTTGTGGAAAATGAAAATGAAAATCCTCTTAATGAAAATGAAAATGAAAATACTCTTAGTCAAAATGAAAATGAAAACTACTTTGTTGTTGAAAATGAAAATGAAAATCCTCTTAATGAAAATGAAAATGAAAACTATCTTTTTTGTTGAAAATGAAAATAAAAATATTTTAATTGAAATTGAAAATTAAAATGAAAATGAAAATGGAAATGAAGATGAAGATGAAAATGAAAATTAAAATGAACATGATAATGAAAATGAAAATTAGAGAAAAATAATGAAAAAAGTTAGGCATTTTTGTTAAACAAAGAAGAAAAGATCAATCAATAAAACATGTCATGTCTAATATTGCTAGTGTCATTCAGTCTATTGGAAAAATATTAGGTCTAAAGATAAGAATGAAACAAGAAGAGCTATAATAATTGATTTGGTTAATAAATTAACTTTGAATAAAATAATGGTAAGAAATATTAGTGAAGTTTTAAAAATACATCCTAAAACATTGCTAAGAGCGGTAAAAAAAAGATAAAGTATAGAAAATTATCCTATCAACCAATATTAGAGTTTTAGTGGTTGAGTCTAAAGGTCTGATATGAAATTGAATGTTGCAATTAAATCTTTGATTGAAAAATATTGGCATGATAATACTAGGGTATCATCTAATGCTAGAGATGTTTTAAAATTAAGGGTGGGGTCCAAAGTTCATGATCCTCATCCAAAACACCTATTAGATACAACACAAACTAAATTTAATAAAAAATTTGTGGTGATTTAGTGTTACCTAGTAATATTAAAATAAGTTAGAGGTCTTTTGAAAAATGTAAACCATGGTATGTAAAAATTAATAAAAAAAAAAATATCTTGTTGTAAAAAAGCATGTTCAATTTTGTTATTTTTATGATGTATTTCAATATATACATTTTACTTTGCATACTAACATAATTATGTAGGAATGTGGTATCAATATGCCACCTAAAACAATAAGGGAATTTATATCAAGTTTATTTTGTGAAAGATCTAATGAAAACTTATTTTATTCAAGTTCTTGTATTTCTAGACAATGCACTAGTTGTGGAAATCTTCCATTCTTTAGAGTTTGCATGCATGAAAGTGTTGATAATGATTTTGGAAAACAATTATTTGATGTTAAAGGATTTAAGAATGTTAACTATTCTCTACAAGATGGGAAAATTGGAAAGCATTGTGATTTAGTTACAAAAAAAGTTAGTGTATATACATTCATATTAGAATTTAAGAATAAGATTGTACCAAAATATGTCATGCATTCTCAACATGCCTGATGACCCATTTCATGCATGTAGAAAGACATTTACAGTTGGTACTATACTTTTAGTGGTTGATTTTGCAGAAAATTATACTTTATCTCTGCAAGATGAAATTCAATCACAGTATTATAATTTAGTGCAAGTAGCTAGGTTTATTGATATTGTTTATAGACATGCAGATGATAGCACATAGGATGATAGAAATTTTTTGAGGGAGTATCATTCAACTGGTTACACTCAACGAAGTTTTTTCAATATTGTTTCACTATATTTTATAGAAATTTAAGTGAAAGAGGAATCCATATGACAAAACACCTCATATGGTCAGATAATTGTATGTGGTAGTTCAAGAATGCTTGAATGTTCTATTGGTTAAGTAGGGTTCACAAGGAACTTAATATCCAAAATATATGGATTTTTTTTTAAGCTAGGCATGGTAAAGGAGAACATGATGGAGTTGGTGCGTGTGTCAAAAGAATTATTGCTAGAGAAAAATTAAAATTTGATGATGCAGTAAAATTTAAAGATGCACGTGGGATTGAGGATTGGTGCAATAAAAGATTATTGGCACCTAGTTTGAGTGAGTACTCTATATTTCATCAATTCTTTTGGTTGGTTAAAAAAGAGAAAATTCTTCCTACAGTTTACTGTGAGACAATCAATGGATCTACTAGGAGTTCAACAACAAGCACATGGACTCTCTAGACAAGGGAGTTGCATTTTTTTGTCATTTTTGTGTCTCAAGAGATTGGGAAGCATGTGAAATAATAGAATGATTTGAATAGTGGGAGAAAATATCATTGACACTTGCACAAGCACATGATCAATATGAAAGAACTATTGAAGAAAATGATCAAGTGTTTGCATCTAAAGACTATGATCGTGTTTTAGACCTTGTACAAGAAGGTAATTTAATTCATTTTATTTCATTTTATCAATTTATTAAGTTATTTTGTAATACTAAATTATTTATATGGATACATGCAAGTTATTAAATCAAATTTTGTTTTCATGACATGTGTATGTTGTTGTTGCACTTGAGGGGAATGAAGAGGAAGCAAAATATTGGCCGGCTCATTGTGTGGAGACTAAACATAA
>VDFB02146627.1:0-16599 GCA_007258455.2 Sequoia sempervirens | reverse complement strand
AAATCATTTTCCAAAGATAAAATTCACAAAGGATAGTTATCTATGGAGAACAAATTGTAATTTTCTAGGGACTAAAATTATAGGTACAATCTCATCCCAATGTAGGTGAAAATTAGAATTTATGTTTTTCATAGCATAGATAAGGAATGTTTAATAATAGTGTCCTAATATCAGTGGTTAATCACATAACACTTCAAAATATTCATTATTGGCAATGTCAATTCAACATAAAACTAAGCACATCCTAAATCTTTTATGAATTTTATATACATTCTAAACTCCTAGTTTATATTGGATTGTGTGCTAATCATTTTATAATTAATTAGACTCAAGATTAATTTGAAATGTATTTTCATATATATTTCTAGTGAACCCCTACTTTTAATCCCCTATAATGTTTTTGATAAAAGGGATAAACAGGTTTTACAGGGACCCGAAACCACAAAGTCTCAATACAAGCAAAGACCAAAACAAAGGTCCGAAAAATAAAAAGGTTGCCATAGAGATAAGAACCAGCTAAAACAGACAGCCACAAAAAGCCACAAAAAAGCCATCAGACGATCGGCAAACAGACAAAATTGGGCCCAGCCACAGTTAATCCATAGACTTCGGAAGCTCATCATCAACTTCTTCTAGGTCCACCATATCCTGGACTCCCTCCATAAAAATCTGAGTCATTTTTGGGGTAGTCAGGGCTTTTCTTTTCATACTTGATCTGGTTCGCTTAGAGATCCCCGCTTCCTCATCCTGGTCTTTCTCCTGATCAAGGTCGACAATCAACGCTCTTTTCTGGGTTTTCTCCAATCTTTCAGTCATGGCTTTGATGATTAGAGAGTTATGTCTGGCAATTTTGTAGTTCTGATCAACAATTTTTTTCATGGTTCCTTTAATTTTATCAAGATCTTTATCAACAATGCTGTCCTTTTGTATGTTATCCTTCACAAAGGTATTCTTCTCCACTTCGAGCTGCATAAGCCCCGCAACTTTGGCTTCAATTTCCCCCAACTTGCTATGAAGAGATAGATTTTTGGTCTTTAACTCACTGATTTCATGAAATAACCATTTGGCAGAATTAAATTGGTCCACAGAACATCTCTTGGCAACTTCAACAAAGTCAAAAGGGGGGTCACAATCAGAATTGACCCCAAAATTAACTAACTCCGCACCTTTAGGAGGGCTACAGTTCTCCTATTGAATATTCTGGGGGAAGTGGGGATCCACAAGATTGACCTCAACCGCTTTAGTGGAATCAGCAGGAGAGTCATCAGGGTAGGAAACAAGCTTGTTAACTGGAGAACTAGATCCCACCAATTTGGCATTAGGGTTTGAGGAGTCAAGAGTAGGAACAGAGAAGGCACCAAAGGGCTGGGGGGATCGACCAGAGGCAGAAGGGGGGGCAGGGGAGGTGAGGAGAGCTTGACACGGCTGGAAGAAACTTTCATCTCAGATATACTAGGCTCAGTATTGTCCTCGTCATGCTCCAAAGGGGCTATAGGGTTTGATAGGGCAAGCATATTCTAAAAGTGCTAATAGATGAGCCTTAAAAGACCCGTGTGAAGAATCGAGTATCTTTTAGGGCTTCTATTGTGGTCAGAAAAACTATTTCTCAAGGAACAGAGCAAGAAGAAAGGGATGGAGACATGCACCTTATGCCGGAAGTGATTGAGTAGCACGAAGTGATATCCATAAACCCTAGTGAAGCGGCCGTCGAGAGTGATGTACTCCATGATAACCCTTAGAAATTTTCTCCATAAAGCTTTTATGGTGTCTGCTTCATAGTAGTTGTTCGTCGTCTTGACAAGTTTTTGCTTCTCCTTTTCGGTCTTAGGAAACCTCAACACAGCTTCGTAAAAAAATTTCCTGTCTCTAAAAAAATTATGCTCTTCAATTGGGATACCTATCACCTCCGCTATCAACACTTCATCAATCTAAACTTTCCTCCCGAAGACGAGAACCTCCCCATTATTCCAATTTTTCTCAAAGAAATTAGTAATCTCCTCCTGAGGGCCATGGAGTTTCTCGATGAATGGAAGTAAGCCACCCCTTCTTATTTTACTCCACGCTTTGGTGTTCTTGGTGTGTGACTCGAAACTGGTAGGTTCAACCCTCTTCCATTCCCCGCCCATTTTTGAGCTCTCGATGCAAATACTGTTGCGAACATAGAACCTGTTCTAGATAGTTCATTTGCTTCCTAGGACCCACAAAGCATGCCAAGGTAAATCATTTATCTGTCGGATCCTCACGGCCCCATTTTGTTTACTTATTTTGTTAGTCATGACTCATGCCTTCCTCATTATTACAATAAGCTGCCAATTTTCCATTCACCGCATCGAGCACCAATAAAGCTTGAACATCGGAATGGAGGTCAATCCTTTTGTGCCACGTGAGGATTTTATCACTCTTTACTCCCTCATTGGCAAAAAAATCCGCAACAGCATTCGCCTCACAGTAAGCATGAGTGATTTTTATTTTGTCAAACTTACTAAGTAAGGCCTTAGCATCTTCAATCCAGTTTTTAATCGACCACGCGGGCTGGGACCTACCACAAAGGCTGTCTATTATATTTTTAGAATCACCTTCTAGCCATAATTTTTTGCATTTAATTTCCACTGCAAGGTTAATTATATAATAAGCACCCGCCGCTTCCACCACATGATTAGTTTGGACCCCCAGAGGGGTGGCAACGGCTCCTAGAAAGTTACCTGCTGAGTCTCTTAGGACCCCACCACACCCAGCCTTTCCCAGATTTCCTTTGGCCGCACCATCGAAATTGGCTTTGGCCTAGCCATCCATAGGAAAACTCCAGCAAACTCCCTCCCTGGACTTTTTGGTTGAATTAGGAACATTGGAAATATCCCATTTAATTCTCCATTCCCTAGCAATCAGGCTGTCATAAGGAGAGCAAACCACAGTCTCAACCTTGTCCTCCCTGAAGGGAACAACAAAGAAGTTTTCTTTGATCATCCTAAGAATTCTTTCAAACACAAGTTCCTCCGACGACTCCTTATCCGTGAAGATCCTGTTGTTTCTCTCTTTCCAAATTCCCCAAGTCACATGGGGGAACGAGAAATCCCAAAGTTTTTTTATAAAGGGGTTGAGAGAGGGGGCTTTCCATTGAACAAAAAAATCTTCAACCGACTCCGGGGGGATCCAAGAAAAATGCCAACATTTCAAAAGCTTGTCCCAAACCATAGAGGAGAAAGGATAGTGGATGAAGAGGTGGTTTACCGATTCAGTGTTGCTTTTACAGAGGTAGTATCTATTGGGGAGCAGAACACCTCTTTTGCTAAGATTATCCACAATTAGCACTTTATTTTGCAGTACGGCCCAAAAAAAGATGTTAACCTTAGGTAAGAGATGCTTAGTCCAAGCATGCGACCATAGAGGGGGAGGATTAAGAGCATTTGAAAGCCGGGAAAAAGCGGACGAGACAGAAAAGCACCCAGAAGGCTCATACTTCTATATAAGACTATCCTCCTGATTCATGCACAGTCTGACAACATTCAAAGAGGAGTAAACAAAGACCAAAACAGGGTTTATCAAGGGGAGATTGATCCACTTACCATCCCGCCAGTAATCTTTAACAAAGGGGCCAAAAGTATCTTTGCAAAACTCAGCCCATCTACTGATATTCCCATCCTGAGACAGAGGTTCATTGCGCAGCCAACAGTCATCCCAAAATCTGATCTGGTTACCATTGCAAACCTGCCATTTCAAACCCAATTTCACAACCTTTATCCCATCAATCATATAATTCTAGCAACTTGATCCTTTCGGGAGGATAGGATTCTCAATAAGATATTTGAGGGAATATGTTATTCTGCATATACTTACTTTTAATTATTTCACTCCATTCCCCAGAGGAGAAGAATAATCTCCATATCTGTTTAGCTAGGAGTGACTTGTTGAGCAGTCTGATTTTTTTTAGCCCAAGGCCTCCATCCTTTTTGGATCTGCAAACCAAGTCCCACCCAACAAGAGGCATTCTTTTTCTTTCTTCAACTCCTGACCAGAGCAATCTCTTTTGAATCTTTTCGATGGTTTCAACGTATTTGGTTGGGATTTTAAAAAGACTAAGAGCATAGATAGGGAGATTCTACAGGGAGGCTTTAAGAAGCTGGAGTTTTCCAGCTTGGCTTAGGCGAGCACCTTTCCAGCTAGAAAGTTTTTTCCCAAACCTATCAACCAGAGAGATCCAAAAAGAATCTGGAGGTTTTAAGCATAGAGGTAATCCCAGATAGTAGCAGGAAGGGACTCTATCTTGCAACCAAGAATTCCAGCTATCTTCCTCTGTCTGTGCAAAGGTGTGTTAAAGAAATACAGCGAACATTTTTGCTTATTTATCACCTGACCAGAAGTTTCTTCATCTCTTTAGTTTCCGATACAGCAGATCTGCCCATCAGCAAAGTGTCATCCACGAACTGTTGGTGAGAACATATCAAATTGCTCGAAGAAGGTTTGAGCCCCATAATAGATCTTTGAGCAACCAATTTACTCATATTCCTACCAAAACTCTCAGCCATAATTATGAAGAGGATAGGAGAAATGGGATCTCCCTGTCTTAACCCTTAAGAACTATGGAAAAAAGTGGAAGGGATCCCATTAATCAGAACCGCTACAGAAGCAGAAGTAATGAGTTGTTCAATCAGCTGCAAAACCCTTTCATTGAACCCGAAATATTTTAAGATCCTAAATAGAAAATTCCAATCCACCCTATCATAAGCCTTTGAGATGTCAAGCTTTAGAAGAAATCCTTCTGATTTAGAGACCGAGAGGGAGTGAATATTCTCATGAGCATGGACAATGGAGTCAAGAATTTGTCTTCCAGGCACAAAACCATTCTATTGAGGAGCAATAATTTTGGGCAGAATGAGAAGCAGCCTAGAGGTAAGCACCAACTAAAATAGCTATAGGAAAAATTTACCGGTTGCGGCTCTTACTGAACAGGCCCCGAAAAATTATTTTTCGTCTGAGTCTTTTCTCTTTATCGGGATAACATGTAGAATGCGCCAGCTTACCCGGAACGGCATTGGCGATTGAACGGATGGTATTATCTTCGCGTGGGTTTGTTTGCGGTGGCGTGTTTTTATTGAAATTTTTTACGTGCTGACATTTGTTTGCCGAATTTGTTTTGGATTTCAGAAAGCCTAAACTGAAGATCTGATTTAATTTGAAAGATATTGCCGAAAGACTCTTTGTTCCATTTTCTGAGATTCATTTTACCTTCTCTTTTTTTTTGGCTATTCTAAATAAGGCAGTACCCTTTATATTAATATTCCACCATTTCCTTATTTCCTCACGGAGGAGAGGATGGGAAAGCCACATTTTCTCAAAATGAAAAGGAGTATTCCTCTTAATCTTTAAGGGGTCAGCAACAAAACTAATAGGAAAATGGTCAAATACAATCCTAGGGAGGGTTTTCAAAGAACAACAATAATTTAAGAGCTAGACATCAAAAACAAGGGTTCTATCAAGTCTCACCTGGATCAGATCAAACATAACTCTTTGATTCGACCACGTATAAGAGCTCCCTTGCAAGTCTAGGTCAATCAAGGCCTGATTGTTGATAAATTCCAAAAGATCCTCTTTGCTTTCTTCATTAATCTGAGAACCGCCAAACTTCTCACCCTGAAGGAGAGGGGAATTGAAATCTCCCATGACAACCCAGGGGTCATTTTGAAAGATATTCCGAAAAGCAGCCAACTCTTTCCAAAAGGACTTCCAAGCTTTTTTGTAGTTAGGAGCATAACTATTAGACTGGATCCAGCTGAAGTTGTCCCTTATATGAGTAAATCTAGTGGCAACATGATTAGGGCGAGAAAAAAGTGGATCACCTCTTATGATCTTACAGTTCCAAAAAGTCGCCACCCCGCCAAAGGCGCCAGCAGAATCACTTCCCTGAATGGAACAGTGCTGGAACAAAGAAATCTTTTCCACCTTTTCACTTAACATTTTAGTTTCCTGAATGAGGAGGATATCAGTCTTTTGGTCCCTTGCAAAATTGTGTAAAATATACTGCTTGTGGGGGTTATTTAGTCCCCTTATATTCCATGACAGTAACTTCATGATGATTTAGGAGGGAGGAGGATCTCAGGGATGGTTTTTTGGCAACCATTCGCAATATCTTGAAAGCTAATGTGCTCTCTTATCCAAATTTTAGGTCTTCTTCCTCTGGCCAAGGAAATTTCCCCATAGTCTTCTTTTGCTCTCGATCTTGTTGAGATCCCACAAGGGGTGATTTTGATTTTCGCTTTTTTCTTCTTTTTCTTTGAAAGGACCTCTTCCCTATCTGTATCCTCTTGACTATCTGATGCTTTACTGGATTCCCATTCTTTTTTAGAGAAGAATTTCTGATCCCAGGGGAAAGTATCCATGAGCCCATTCACACAAGGCGAGGAGCTCCTTCTTTCGAGAGAGCTTACCTAGCTGGGATCCGAATAAGTGTCTTTAAAAACTTCAATAGGAGCCACATCCGAACTGGATTCAACTATTGGGTTATTTGCCCGAATCGGGGATACAATCAAAGGAATGCCTACCTCCAGAGAAAGGCCCTGAATTGGAATATCGTCCAACGCTGGCATCATAGGGTCCTGACCAAAGGGGCTCATTTTTTAGGCAAGAGAATCTTCCTCCTTGCTTAGGGCTAAAATCCCAACATCACATTCCACACTTTCCTCTTTGTCTTGAGAGTCAGAGTTAATCTTCGGTATCAAAACTGGGGGATCTGGAAGGTGGGGCCTTCTTTTCTAGCCTCACCCGAAATATTATCAAGAGAATCATCCACCTTTCCCAGGGCTAAGTTCCCACCATCACATTCCACCCTTTCCTCTTTGTCCTGAGAATTAGAGTTAAACTCTGTTACCATACCTTGGGCGATTTGGAAGGCGGGGCCTTCATTTCCAGCATCACCCGAATTGTTATCAGGAGAATCCACTTGCTTTCTCACTAACTCCGTTGCTAATTTTTCCCCCTACTTCTTTTTCCATACCACTTTTGAAGTCCTTTTAGGGTCTTCCATTTCTTTTACTGCCTTAAGGGGGCATTGCTTAGCCCAATGGCCAGATTTTCTGTAGTTGAAGCAGGCAAAAGGGATGGTCTCAAACTTTATAGCCTACACCAAGAACCAAGTTTCGAATGGATCTCCACAGAGGAGGGGAGATCCGCTTCTTGAAAGACACCCACACATATTCTGGCAAACACCAGTCTTTTTCTTGCTACTGTCATTGGATCAATCGATAGTAGTTCCCCAAAGGAGCTAGCTATCCCCATAAAAACATCCTCGTTCCAGTATTCTAAAGGAAGACCATGAAGCCTGGCCCATACCGGAACAGTCTCAAAGATGGAGTCTGTTAGATCTAAATTTGAAGACCATTTCTTAAGTGCGAGAGTTGATTTCCCAATAACCCATGGTCCTCCACTTCTAACTGCCTTAATGTCTTCTCTGTTCGAAAACTCAAAAGCAAAGAAGCCTTTTGGGAGAGCCGCAACAGAGACACTACCATTTATTCTCCATTTCTTTCTTACAAAATCCCTGACAACCTCTATATTTGGCCTTTGGCCCATAAATTTTCCAACTAGGGAGCTATCCATTAGAGCTATATTATGATCAATGATCTTGTCTAGAATAGAGATTGCAAATTTTCCAACCGTAGGGCAAGAAATGTTGCACACAGGAGGAAAAGTTGACTTACCATTAGGTTTAACCCCAAACAGAGAGGCCCACTTCTTACGATGCTCTCCATTCGTGTCACCAGACCCCACCACGTCTTTGAGGTTATCTTTAGGGCAACCGATGGCTGGCATCTTAGAGGAAGGATCCGGAATATCCTTCCCACCTGGGTCGTCCACAAACCTTTTTGGGGAATCCTCCCATTCTGGATTCTCCACGCTTTTCTTCTGACTGGAGGCAGACTCATGACCCGCCTGGGCCTTCGCTGATCCATCGCCATCACCTTGCTCAGTACCAGTCGATTCGAAAGGCCCATTTTCCCGCCTAGACCTCTGCTCCCGCCCGCGCTCGTTCGCCATTTAATCCCCTATAATGTTTTTCCCTAGGGTTAACATCATTAATTTTTTAATAATATCTAATGTAAATTTTTTATTTTATGAAATTACTTTTCTCAAATAAAAAATGTGTGCACTTTAACTATATTTTTCTCTTTATTTGATTAGTCATTGTATCAAATTTTTATATCAAAGGCACTAAAAATAGTAGAGAAAATAAACATAGATCACACCATTATTACACAACAATAATAAAATGATATGTCAAATTTATCGAGATTTTATTCTCACTCAATCAAGGTGATTTATATTGATCCAATATAGATTTATAAAGTCTTTTATATTTCTAGCTACCTCAAACACTTGATAACTGACATTAAACAAACATATCCAACAATATAACTTTACTAAATATGTTTATTTCTAAAAGATTAATATTTATTTATTTTATACTATGCTAACTATACTATAGAGATGTAATATATACTCTAGCATTCTCCCCTTATTACATAAATCTAGAAAAAGAATGAGATATTGCATGGATTGATCATAAGATCCAATTTAGAAATGTGATAAATAGTTTCAACTAAAGCTCCTCACTCATTTAAGTCACACCAATTGATTCCTTTAATGGATGTCTTGACAATCAAACCCTACAAATCTTTTGTTCCACATGAGAGGAACAATCCCAACCTCTATGGAGAATGAGAGAATAAATCTCCTTTAAGATTCCACCCTACTTTGAGTGTGTCAAAATCCATCCTTAAGTTCATGCACATGAGAGAAACTCTCCTTTGTGAGTCCATTTTCCTTTGAAAGTGTCAATATCCCTCCTCCAATGTACATTAGTAATAAAACTAATGTACATGCACTAACTTTGATTTATTTTTTACGTTTCACTAACAACATAATGAGTAAGTATAAATACACTAATATCACCCTATTTGATAGACTAAACTATCCAAAATTATTGGTGTTCCCCATTGCTCCAAGAAGGGACATGAATGTGGTGGTGCTTCTCAAACAATCTACCATCTTAGACCAAGAGAATAGCTCAACATGTGGAAAAATTCTCTTTTTTCCTCTAGCCTCCTCTTTGATTTAGTTCACCTAGTTCCCTCATTAGAACCTCTAATAAATATAGTACATATATGCATGTGTCAATGTGCATAATTTAGAGTGTCAATTTCCACCAAAATACACCCATTACAATGAATTTTTATATAAGCGGACAAAAAAATCTTTAAAATTATGTAATTTTAGTTTCATAACAATATTAATATGTTGAATTCTATTGATAATACACCTTTTACAATAAAATAATATATCACTAAAAAGTATTCTTATTAGAAATAAAATTTTAAATTTTATTAAATTATTGACTTCCACCAATACTATGACTTTTACAATAAATACATATATTCTTATTAAAAGGAAGAAATAAAATTTAAAATTTGAAATAGAAAATTACCTTTACAGTCAAATATCTATAATCATATATTTAATTATACATCAATCTCAACTATAATATGATTTTGAGAATAAGGAAAATTTATACCAAAACCACTATAATCATATACTTAATTATGCAAATGACCAATCTAAACTGTAATACTACTTTTGAGAATAAATACATGCCTTCTTGGAAAATTCTCTTCTTTTAAAGAAAATATATTTCGTTACTTTTTCCTTTATGAACCTGTATAGATAGCAATGTGATGCAAATTATAAAAGATTGTGGCACCGTCTTTGACTTAATTTTACAATGACCAATACTAATCAAATTGCTGACGTGCTGTATGACCCAAAAATCATACCTAATGGCCTCACCATGCTTGAAGTAAGCATTCCCCTTTTGACAAATATATTTTTGAAAAGTCTATGGATCATCATGCATAGATAAGGCTTGGGCAATCTTCAACGTAGAAATTAAATATGTCAACGGCTGTGAAACGTGACACTTTGACTATCCTTCACGCTATGAAGTAAAATTGAAATATCTGAAATCTTCAAACATCATCTCGCAATCCATTGCATTGTATTTAAACATCGGTCCTATCTGAATCAGTCACCCACAGTCAATATCTCAAATAGCTTTCAAACTTCTTCAGTTTAATCATGAAAATAGGTCATTAAATTTGATTTAAAACTACACGGTTGTATTCTGATAACAATATCACAATGTATTCTGAAAGAGTATGTACTAATAGCTCAGAAAACTGCCTTGCACAAAACTCGACTTCTATCTTTCATGCCCAGTCTCGTGCAACCAACGCCTGAAACAACAATAATATAATGAGTAATTTCTCCAAATATTCAGAACGCAGATTCTTTCTAATGCACACCATCTCCAGCACTTCTATTTAGCAACACAAACGTCTCAATCTCTCTTTCCTTTGCTGTTCGGCACGTATACATAGAACAAAACAATATCATTATTTGAATTTCATCATGTACCAAACTTAAATAATAGCTTGGATCGATAGGCTGCTCTAATGCCATATTGATTTTATTGGGATTTCATTCTCCCTCAATGAAAGCAATATATATTCATATAATATGACTTTAAATGAAGCCTATTCATCTTTTTAACTATCCATTCATTTCTCAACCAACACAAAACTAGCACACCTAACAATATAGCGTGATTAATTATGTTAATTTTTATATATTAATATGTATTTATTTAATATTATATTAATAATATTATAGAAAATGTACTATTAACTTCAAGAAAAACTTCTTGATATATCTAATTTTCTTATGTGATGTACCCATTTAATAACTATGGATCCTTTTAAAAATCCTATAAAAATATGAATACATTCATGTAACTAAATGAGGGATCAATTGATCATGAACCTCATCTCAAAAAGTTTGAAAACCAAAAGAAAATAGAGAGGTCATTAGTAAACTTGATAATGACTCTAATCTCAAACAATATGTGTAGATTCACTTCATAGTTTTCTCATCATATAAAATTATGCTACAAAAGTTTTTAAAGATACTAGACAAATTGTTTATAGATCCTTTTCTCTAGAAAAATTAAATTAAAGATATAGTAACATATTACATTTTACATTTTTGATGTTCCAAATAGTAAGAATCATTTATAAAGAAAGAAGAAGGAAAAACAAAGAATTGTTTCCCTTATATTGAATCTTATAGAAACCAAAACAACTCATCTCATCATGATGACTAAAAGAGTGAAGACCTTTATTTCCATGTTATTTGGTCATTATGAGTAAGCTAAAGATCCTTAGAATAATTGTGAGAAGGTAGTGATTGTAGCTTAGAAATATTGAAACGATGATTTCCCTCTTATACCCACTTAGTAAAGAAATTTACTACATCATTGCACTCCTTTAAAATTTGAATGAAGGAGATAGCCTCAAATTTAAAGAGAGAAAGAGGATTTAGTTCAAGAGGATACCTATGAATCCTTTTGTTCAAAAGAGAATTTAATATTAAAGAACTAGATAAAATAAAATAAAAATAAAAAACCTTCCTCTCTAGCCCAACTCATATGCCTTGTCAAGAGCCACCAAAATAATTTGGGCTTCCATAAAATTGTTATAAGCAATGTCCATCACATAAGAAAAAATAAATAAGATAGTAACATCACTTTTCAAAAGATCTTGATTATTGTAAAGGCATAATTTTATTTTTTAAATATTATCGAGCTTAAAAGGATTTCACCTAGTTTTGTTGTTCATATCTTATCAGAACTTTCTAGAGTTTGTGCAAAAAAAACATATATCAAGATAGATTAGTCCAAAAAGTTTTTATTGTGTAAAATACAAGAAGGTTCATCAATCCATTAGTACTACAATCAATATGAGAGATTCATCTACATGTTTGGCTAACTATAGATTTCATGAGGCATTGAGCTTTGTGACATCTTATGGATGACTCAAATCATCCCTAGGTGAAGGGATGGTATCTAAACTTTACTCATAAATATTTAGAAGGTAATTAAGAGGGAGATTAGAGTATTAACTCAATATTGATAATTGTTTTGCAATATATATTTTGAATTATTATTTAAATAAATAATTTTGTGCATGTTAGATCCCATTGTGGTAGATTCTAGTCATTTATGATTATGAATCAATATAGATTATATTTTTTGTATTAATGAGTTTTTCATTATGTGATTATTTTTTGTTGATTTTATTTCATGATAGGATAGTCCTTTATTGGCCACTTCATCCATGAGTGCATCAAGTGGTATTAGAACATATTTTTGGAATTTTGAGTGAGTGAGTTGGTATCCTAATATTTATACTTATGAATAGATCACTATATTAAGGCAGCTTGAAAAAAAATTGTTAACATATCACTAATTGAGAGGAAAATGGAAATATTGATTGTAGATTGGGCATTAGCCTAAGGTATTTTGCAACATATCCAAGGGATAGATTCAATCACAAAGATTTCAACATATTAATAACATTTTTGAAAGGGATGAAGAAATTTTGTAAATGATGAAGGTGATAAGATTCAAATTGGATGTTGTGGAACATGACATGAAAAGAGTATAAACCATAGAGATGGTGATGAAAGTGATGAATATGTGAAAATTGCTAAGAAATATCTAGAAACCCTAGAATAAGAAGAAATAAATCAAGTGCAAATTTTGAAAGTTTTCATAAATTGGCAAGGAACCAAAATTGTATATCTAATTATTTCGATAAGTTTAGCCTTTAAGAGTTCATAGACTGGAGAAATCATCTTCAATATTTTTAGTATGAAAAATTGTAGATCCAAAAAGGGTTAGCTTTTATAAAAAGTAACATAAAATAATTTCTACTAGTTGGTGGGAGGAAGTATAATTGGAAAAAATGGGCTCAGAAGAAATGACAAGATAAAAAAATTACATATGATGATTGTGAAAATGTCAAAGTAATTTATACTTGTTGAAAGTGAATTATAATTGTTACAAAAACTACAAAATATAGGACAGAAAGATAGGAATATGGATGAATATAAATAATTTAATAGGATAATACATAGTGAAGCAACAAGTAAAAGGTTGCATGATATATCAATGAATTAAAAATGGAGTATTCAAGAAGGAATATAATTAGTAAGATTGATTAAAATAGAATAAAAATACCAGTTTATAGTGAATGTAGAAGAGAATTTGGAAAAAAAAATTAGATAGAATAAATGTTCAATGAGAAAATAGGTAGAGAAGGAAGATTCAAAAGAGAGATCACAATATGGTGATAGAAAACCATATATTGAAGTAAAGAGGATTGATAATACATATTACAATTATATTATTAAATATTTCCATGAAGGTGAAAGTGTGATACATACCACAAAGAAATTGATAATGGTGATTATTACTACAATAGTAGAGAAAGTAGTAGTTCATAACATAGTGATATAACAAGTGGATATCTATGAGGTAGAGGAAGATATGGTAGATGTGTTGAAACATATTTTAGAGGCACATGTGTCAAATATGGAGGAGATCATAGAGCACTTTAATGTTATCAAAGTTAAGGGAACAAAAGAAAGAGACCAAAAGGTAGAATAACATCTATATATGTAGATGAGGAGGGAAAAAGGTAACCTAACATAGAATATGAACTAGAAAAAGGATAATAACTTATCATGAGGTAAAATGGTGATGAAAAGTCAATATAGAGGAAGAACATATTTAGGACTAGATGTAAATAATGGGTAAGTGTTATAAGTTTTTTTATGATATTAAAGCAAGGGAAGGGCCCTTGAACCCATGAGTTCAACAAAACAGTAAAACAAAAAAAAATGCCTTAACACCTCAACCATTTGACCATCAAAAAGGAGGAATAGAGGCCTCAAAGAGACTCAAACATAAACAAAGAAAACATAAAGACAAAGGAAAACCAGCCTAGCACAAGATAAATGTGTAGTAGAGGATGACTAACTACAATAGATGATAACTAATCTTTGGGAGTAAAAATAAGCTCCTAATCAACCTTAAGCTTGTCAAGCACTTTGTGCTAGTCATTCTCCTTCGTATTACCTATAGTGGTAGTCTAAATAGCATCCTCTTGGTATTTTCCTTTCTTCTTCTTAGTTTTCATGATCTTAGTTTTTCCGGAGACCATTCCAAAGATAGCACTATTCATGATCCCCTCAATAATTGAAGTGATTTTACTTGTAACCACTTATGATGTAGAGATCTCTTCCATCATATTATCATGATCATCATTAGATTTAGAGCTCAAAATGCCACCTTTTAGCTCCTTATTTTTATCATGTAAACTATATAGAGGCTCAAAGTGAGTCTGTTCTTCTTTGTTAGAGGACCAACCATATCCTGATTAATATTAACCTTTCCTTCCTCCTACTCCAAATTGGGATCTTTTGTTTCCTCATCTTTATTTTATTAATAAAATTCCTTCTTGCTATGAGAAATCTAAATATTGCGGTGAATGCTCGATGGTTTATTTGATATTGATTGATCATATTTATACAAGGGAATGAGGATGCAGTTGTAACAATTGCAATAACTAAATTAATTGTCAACAAACCTTGCTAAAAAATATAATATTTTATGTTCTATGCTAACATTCGCTAAAATTACCCTCCTTTATTATATAGTATTTGTTTTTGATAAAAGGGTAAAACGGGTTTTACAGGGACCTGAAACCACAACGTTTACAAAACAGTAAAGAGGACACCAAAGTCCAACCAAAAATACCAGTTGCCCAAGAAAAGATCAGCAGCAACCAAACGAAAAAGACCAGAAAGGTCAAGTCAAAAGGAACAGCAGAGTAAACACCAAAAAAACCCCAGCCGTTAGTTCAGAGTCTTGAGGACAGACTCCGTCTCTGCCTCCAGATTTTGCATATCATTGACACCCTTTTTAAAAGTTTGAATCATCTTCGAAGTAGGGGGAAACTTGCGCTTCAGATTGGCTCTAGTTCTTCTAGAAATCCCCGCATCCATCTCCTAGCTTTTGTCCTTTGTTTCCTCCAGATCCACCACTAGAGAACCCTGCTGGGCTTTATCTAGCTTTTCAGTCATCGCGTTAATGATAATGGCATTGTGTCTTGCCATACGGTTGTTTTTCTCAGTAACGATTTTGATGGTATTCCTTATATTCTCAACCTTGGAATCTATATTTTTGTTATTGTGATCCATATCTTTCTTTTCAATCTCTGCAATCTTTGCACTCAGCTCTTCAATCTTGCTTTGCAGGGCCCAATTTTTTATTTTCAACTCATTAATTTCAATGAAAGTCCATTCCAAAATTTTGAAGTGGGACTCAGATTTGGTTTTGGCTAGGTTCAGAATATCCAGAGAGGGCTCTTTTCCAGTATTAGGACAAGTTTTCTCAGGGTTAGGACTAACAAGGGAGTAATCATTAATGTGTTTATCCGGCAGAGGATCAGCGCAAAGCTCAGTTTTGTTGGCATCAAACTCCTCCGATTCAGAGGATTCTTCAGAATAGGAAACAAGGCTTTTGGCTTGGGGTTTCTTATCAAAGAGTTGTTCTTAAGGGAGGGGCTATCAGGCTCAAGCTCAACGCGGGTTTTACCAGAATTCCCAGAAGGGACAACATGCAAGCTAAGGGCTTTTCTAGCTGGACTAGAGTTAGGTAGATACTCTGAGCCACTGGGCTCAGTGTCATCGCTCTCAGAATCATGGATAGTTTCTAGAATAGCGGGGGCAAGCATATTTTGGAAATGTTCAACAATCAACCTTATTAACCTGGTGTGCAGAATGGGGAATCTTTTAGGGTTTTTCTTATTATCCTCCAAGCTTTTCTTCAAGGAATAGAAAAGATAATAGGGGAGAGAGACCCTAACCTTGTATCAGAAGTGGTTGAGAAGAGAAAAGTGGTAGCCATAAACTCTAGTGAAGTGCCCGTCCACCGTAATGTACTCCATGATGACCTGCAGAACCTTTCTCCAAATGGCCTTTATGGTGTCAGCATCGAAGTAGCTGTTAGCAATTTTAACTAGACTTTTCCTTTCTTTGTCCTTTTTAGGAAATATGATCATAGCTTCATTAGAAAAAGCCCTGTCCCTAAAGAACTTCTTCCCTTCAGTAGATAATCCCGTAACATCAGCAATAAGATTTTCGCTGAGCTCCACATTCCTACCAAACAGGGTCAAGTTTCCATTATTCCACTTTTTAACAAAGAGATCCGTAGCCTCCTGGTTAGAGCCATGAAGCTTCTCCAGAAAAGGAAGCAACCCTCTACTTTTAACCTTACTCCAAGCCTTGGCATTTTTCATGTGTGTATCATACATATCCGGCTCAATTCGCTTTCTGTCTCCTCTCATTTCGGCCGACACAGTGGGGTAGACCCAAATGAAAGGTTTACTAAAATTGGCCCCACCAAATCTAAGAACCCACAAAGCGTGCAGAGTTTTCTTGCAGATTAAGCCGCTGGGCTCGGTCCCATGTGCTCTAATGATTGTGATATGAAAGATCCAACTTGTCCTCATTAAAGGGATAACACGTCACTTTTCCATGTGATTTATCATAATTTAATAGGGCGCAGACGTTAGAGTTTAGATCGCTAGTATTAAGCCAGGTACGCACATCTTTACTCCTAACTCCTTCGTTAGAGAAAAAATCCGCAAT
>VDFB02146626.1:0-16240 GCA_007258455.2 Sequoia sempervirens | reverse complement strand
CAGCGTAATAGACAGCTATCTCGCGTAATGGATTTAATAGATGTAGCAGCGAGCCCACACCGATACAAAAAATGAATGAAGAAGGTGAACACTAATAGTATGTTTATATGTGGATGATTTAATTTTCACCGGCAATTTGTCAATTGACTGCTTCCAATATGCATGAAAGAATTTGAAATGACGAATTTAGGTCCGATGAAATATTTTTAGGTATCGAAGTGAATCAAAAATGAAAATGGTATTTTTATTTCACGTACCAGCCATGCAAACATTTGAAAAGGTTTAATATGATATGCAAACCAGCACCAACACCTACAGTGACAGGTCTGAAACTAAGCAAGGATGATAGAGGGTCTAATGTTGATCCAACTCTGTTTAAGAGGCTTGTTGGAAGTCTCATGTATCTCACAGCCACAAGGCCAGACATTATGTATGGAGTAAGTTTTATTTCAAGGTTTATGGAAACACCAAAAGACACCCATTGGAAAGCAGGGAAGAGAATTTTAAGGTATGTAAGTGGAACAAGGAATTTTGGCATTAAGTATTCAAGTTCAGATGAGTTCAAACTCATAGGATACACAGACAGTGACTGTGCTGGCAGCATTGATGACAGAAAAAGCACATCTGGTTATGTATTTAATTTTGGGACTGGTATTGTCTCATGGTCTTCAAAGAAGCAGCCAATAGTTTGTCTTTCATTAGCAGAAGCAGAGTATGTGGCAGCCACAAGTGCAGCATGTCAAGCAGTCTGGATGAGAAGAATTTTGAAAGAATTGCAAGATGAACAATTGGAGGCAACAAAAATTTACTGTGATAACAATTCAGCCATTGCTCTTTCGAAGAATCCAGTCTTTCATAAGAGAAGCAAGCATATTGATACCAGGTATCATTTTATCCGAGAATTAATTAACAATGGTGAAATATTTTACAGTATTGCAGATCAGAAGAGCAAAGTGCAGATATTTTTACAAAGCCGCTGGGAAGAGATAATTTTATTTTTCAAAGGAACAGATTGGGCATGGTGGACAGCGCAGTTATGCTTAAGGGGGAGTGTTGGAATATTAACCCTAACTGCTGCCATCCCCGCCAACCACTGCCCGCTATATCGCAATCAATAAATTAGTCATTGTGATTCAGCGGGAGTCTTCGGTAATGTTTTTGTTTTATATCAACCGCCTGCCGTACCTCCAGCCAATGCCCGCTATATCGCAATTAATAAAATATTCATCGCGATATCACGGGAGACTCCGTAGAAGTTTTACTTTATTCTAACCGCCAAGTGTTTACCGCAGTTTACCGGGCCGTCAACTAACCGCTGCCCGCAATATCGTAATCAAGTTTTTAACCATCGCGATACCGCGGGGAACTATGGAGAAAGCCGCCAAAGGAAATTTTGGGATATGAAGGAATTAATATTTAAGTTTGAATTTTATGTAACGGACATTGTATTAAATGCATTTTGACGGGGGAAAAGTTAGTTAGGTGAATTTGAAAAATTGTATTCGTTTCCTCTCATCCGTGAAATTTTTCACGTGACTTTTTACCTACAGCATATATTTTGTAATTGTAATTTATTTTTCATAAGTGAAGGAGAATGTGAAGAAGGTGATTGTGAGCAAACAAAAAATTACGAGCAGCAGCTCTGTGTGTTCGAAATATATTTTATGTTTTAATTTTTACTGTGCGTGAAATTTCCTCCTCTGCCTCTAGGCCTTCAATCATGTGTTTTTGTGAATATTAAACATGAAAGCTTAAGTATATGAGAAACAAATGAGTATGCATAAGCCTTTGGTTGTGTTAAAGAAAACCGGCAGATGCATGGCATAATCAATGTTAAAAATGTCAGATATTGTGCTATTTAGGATCGCAGTCCTTTCTGCAGTGTCAATTAAACCATAAATTTGATGATTCGATGATGTTAAAATTGAGCGAACAGTATAATAGGAAGCTAAGAAGAAAAGTCAATCTTAATAAAACCAGGATTTAAAATTAAACATGTTTACCTAAAAACTTATTAATCAGATAAGGAGATTTTAACCCTATCTTACCATTTCTACCCCACCATGAGCTGTCACTTCTTTGTATAGAATATGGAGATCCAAATCCTTGCCTCCTACTATCGGGATACTGCACATTGAAAACTTCAGTACCTTAAATGAGATTCACCTTGCCAGGTTCAGTTAAATTTGCTTCGATACAAGTTAACCACACAAATGTGTTAAAGATTAAGAACGAAACAATTTAACGACATCCTAACTATCAAAAGGCTGCATATAACAGATACGGAAATAGTGATCACAAGCATAATTGAACGTATTAATTACTAGCAATTGAAAAATAAAAAACATATATCGATGTTTGCTAACAAAAACAAGTATATCCTAGACAAGAATAGAAAAAGCATACGCTTTTCCATACAAAAGCATAGTATAGAAGACCAATATACCAAATGAAGTGACATGGAATTCACCCTGTACAATGTTTGACCACAGAACGTGGTAAACTATTAGAAAAACTATAGTTACAGGTTACCATGGTCATCCACTGATAGGTTGTGTCAAATAAAGTCAATCATCATTCATAATAAAGTATCTTTTGCTTGAAATTCAAGGTTGAACTATGATGTCTCTACACACGTTATGTAGGCAAGGCCATTTTTTCAAGTTAGTCACTATCCATAACATAAATCAATCAGACACAAACAAAATTTCTTTAAAAAATGTCTTAGGGTTGCCAGCATCATTTTCCATTTTCCACTTCTTCCCCCGCATAATTGAATACTTTTTAGTTATTTAATTATTGTCTCAAGTCATATTCTTTTATTAATTAAATAATTTTAATTATTTAACTAATTTATTTCTCCTTTTATTCTTCATTTGATTAATTAAATAAATTAATATCTATTAAATTACATCACTAATATTCCTTTCTCTCTATAATTAAATAAATTCATATTTATTTAATTATTCATTTTCACTTTTCTACTATAATTAAAGAATTATTTTAATTATTTAATATTTTTTCTTTAGCTCCACTTTTAATTAAATTGTTATTTTAATTAAAAGTCAACCTTTTCCTTTTCTATAATTAAATAATTGTTTTAAATATTTAATTATTCACTTTTCCTCTATATTAAATAATTTTAAAATTATTTAATTTACTCTAACAACCAACCTCTGCCAACCTTTTATCTATTCTATTCTTATTGCTTCACATTTTAATTAATTTATATCCTTAACTAAACCCTATTTTTTCCCTAGCCCTATTTAATTGCTTCTCAAGCAATCTCATCCATTGATCTTTATCATTTGATCTTGACCCTTCATTCAAATTTGGTTTTCTATAAAACAGACCTATCACTTTCATTTCAAAACTAGATAGCTAGGGACAACCACAACTACTATCTTCCATATAAAGCAAAATCGAGAAGAGCAATGAAGGTGATTCAATCATGGCATAGGGATTTATGGTAATATTGTTTTCAATTTTCATATTTCTATGTTCATTTGTACTTCAATGTTGGATTAGGGTCCTAGGTTTTGAGTTTTATGTATTTGATGGTTGATACTATGGATCCATGTATTTTCCCTTGATTCTACCTTATTCCACAATGAAATCCTTGTTGAGATTAGGGTCCTAGGGTTTGAGTTTTATGTGTTTGATTGTCGATACTATTGATTCATCCCTTTTCCCTTGATTGTACCCTATTCTATAGAATGAAATCCTTGTTGATATTTTTTTTCATTACAACTATACTATAAACTGAAATAGCTTATTAAATTCATAAAGGAAAATATAAAAGTAATCTTTTATTTTAGCTCAATAAAATCTTTCAAATACCCATAATTATAAAATATATGCATGTAGGAGGTTCTTGTAATTTTCTTGTAATTGGAATAGCTTATTAAATTCGTAATGGAAAATGTCAAAGTAATCTTTTATTCTGGATCAAAAAATTCTTTCAAATACCTGTAAACGCTATTCTATGGAATGTAATCCTTGTTGAAATTTTATGTCATTACAACTGTACTATAAATTAGAATAGCTTATTAAATTCATAATGGAAAATATAAAAGTACTCTTGTATTTTAGGTCAAAAAACTCTTTCAAATACCCACAGTTGTAAAATATATATAGATGAAAGGTAGGAGATTCTTGTATGTCGGTTCATTGTTGTTCAAAATTTATTTGATATTATTATAGTAATATAAATACATATAATATAGTTGGACAAGAAGTATTCACCTAAGTTAATGTTGAATATATTGTAACAAAAAATGACGAAAGCTCACCTCAGTTGTAATAATGAAATTGAAATTGATAAATAGTTTAGGATAATAAGTTTGATTGGTTTTGTTACCATATATTAATTGAAATTTTGAGAGAATAAATTGAATATATTAAAAATTTCAATTATTATATGGTAACAAACCAATCAAACTTATTATCCTAAACTATTTATCAAGTTTCAATTTTGTTATTACAAATGAGGTGAGCTTTAGTCATTTTTTGTTACAATATATTCAATATTAACTTAGGTGAATACTTCTTGTCCAAGTATATTATATGTATATATATTACTAGAATAATATCAAATAAATTTTGAACAACAATGAACTGACTTACAAGAATCTCCTACCTTTCATCTATATATATTTTACAACTATCAGTATTTGAAAGAGTTTTTTGACGTAAATACAAGAGTAATTTTATATTTTCCATTATGAATTTAATAGGCTATTCTAATTTATAGTACAGCTATAATGACATAAAATCTCAACAAGGAATACATTCTGTAGAATAGGGTTTATAGGTATTTGAAAAGAACACAATAAGATACTTTTACATTTTCCATTCTGGTAATAATATTCAATACAGAAAAGTAAGAATGTATGTATTGCTATTTATGATTATGGTATTTGAAACTTTTATTGAACTGAAAATAAAGAATACTGCTGTTACTGGATTATGAGCTAATAAACTATTTCAATTTATATTAGTTGCCAATGAAAAATAATCAACAAGGCCATTCTGTGAAATGGTACAATCGAAAAGGGATGAATCAACTGTACGTAATCTGACACATAAACATGAACTAATCTCCATGGTAAGGTAGAATCGAAGCCATGGATCCATAGTATCAACCATCAGCAAAACTCAAGTTAATCAACAGTAAATAATTGAAATGAAATCGAAAAAATATTACCATCAGTCTATGCGGTTAATCATTACTCTTCTCGACCCTAATACTGCTCGGCTTGATGGTTGTGGTTACTAACTATCTATTTTGAATAACAATAGTCTCTTTTATGAAGGCAAATTTGAATAGTCATGATAAGATCAATGAATAATTGTAACAATAATAGGCTAAAGCATAGGGTTTGAATGAGATAAACCAGTGAGAAATAATGGCGATAAATGGAATAGACAAAGGGCAACTGTTGTTAGGTAAATGAAATAATTTAAAATTATTACAATTGGGAGGAAAGGAATAATTAAATATTTAAAGCAATTATTAATTATACAAAGGAAAGGTTGAATTTTAATTAAAATAACAATTTTAATTAAAGGTGAACTAAAAATATTAAATAGTAAAATATTCTATAATTATAATTCAGAAAGTGAAAATGATTAAATAAAATGGATTCATTGAGTATAAAATACTATTCAATTAAATGAATATTAATTTATTAATTAATCAAATGAATAAAAGAATAAATTAGTTAATAATTAAAATTATATAATTAATAAAAGAATATGACTTTAACTAAAAAGTATTCAATTATGCCAGGGAAGAAGTGGAAAATGGAAAATGATGTTGGCAAGCCTAAGACATTTTTTAAAGAAATTTAGTCCATGACATGCTTCAGTAGAGAGGGGATAGAACCATGCCCCTTCAAATTTTTTTTCAAAATTTTTTAAAAACTTTACAAAAACTAAAAAAGATATTCGGACAAGCAAATTGGATAGGGATGAATGCAAGGATTGACAAAAACAAATGTTAGTAGGAGGAAAATGTTAGGATGGAGTTAGACAATTGAAGAGGGATTGCTATTTTTCTTGAGAGACGCTAGGTTTGCATGTTAATTATTATTTAGTATTAAAAATATGGCAAGTGGACAAAAATCACCATGGTATAACATAGACCAAGGTGTGCAATGTTATCCATTTTCAAAAAAAAATACACTTAACAGATAAGGAATGCCATAACTCATACTAGCAGAAAAGTTGCCCTAGTTTCTTTGTTAAGACAAACCACAAACAAAATCAAAGAAAAAGTAGATCATGAGACACCATCGCTCCTCTAAATCCTTCTTGGGACATCCTCAAGGTGCCTAGTAATATGACCAAATGATTAATCAAGAAAATATAAAACAAAATGAACCAACAAAAGCAACAACCATTTATATTTTCTTTGCCAATGATTGTTTGTTGATATGATTGGTAGGATTGATTGGTTGGTTGATTGACTGATTGATTGAGTTATTGTTTGATTGATAACGCCTGGTTTAAGAAAATAGAGCATGTTCTATAAGATGTTGTATAAGGCAAATGATAAGGTTGTTGAATGATAATGTCTAGTTTTAGGAAGGAAACATCTTGTATACAATAAATGATAAGGTCAAGTTTTGTTTCAAGAAACGAGGAATGTCGTATAAGATGTTGAGTATGGTTTTGATAATGCCACCTCCTAATAAGATCATTGATTGACTAGTAATTGTTGATTTGATGTTTGACTAATTAGGTAATTGACCAGTTTGGCTTGAACACGAGTTAGATAGTTTATCTGATTGCTTCATGATTTGTCTGAGACTAAGATGAATGTTTGTGTCTGATTGATTTATGTTATGGATAGTGACTAACTTGACAAAATGGCCTTGCCTACATAACGTGCATAGAGACGTCATAGTTCGACCTTGACTTTCAAGAAAAAGATACTTTATTATGAATGATGATTGACTTTATTTGACACAACCTAAGGACTGACCTAGTGCCTCAAGGGCTCATCGATGATGGCCTTGCCTATGCGAAGTCGCTGAGGCAACATAGTTCTATAGTCGTTGACTTGACATGACTTGACAGTGTTTTTGGGATTTTAAAGGTTATTTGGATGTTTTTGAATTGTTGGGAATATTTCAATATATTTTTATTTTTGAGGATATTTTGATTTTCTTGGGTTTGTGACATGTTTTTTTTTTTTGGATTTTTAAATCTTTATGATTTTTTTGGATTTTTGGATTTTTCTGATTATTTAGATTTTTGACATAGTGATCTCCAATACCAAGTCTAGGATCAATTAAACACATGAGTTAAGTAATTACTCCCGCTCAAGTATAAGACCAACTTATTGGGAATGGATTTGCATAAGCCTTATCATGGATGGTTATGGAAAGCGAAAGATGTGAAATTTCAACCATTCCAAGTGATGGGAAGGACAACAAAGAATTATTATGAATGGTGAGAAAAATCGTGCAGGTGAATTTATTATGAGTGAGGATGGAAAATGAGATAGAATGATAGTAGATGATAAGACAAAGGTTGACTACACATGGCGCCTAACTGCCAGGTTTTCACCATGGTAATTATCCAAAGCACCACCAAATTCATTTCCACTATTAGACGAACTATTTATTTACTATTTTGTTTATTTTTTGTCATCACACAACAAGCCTATTTGCTAGGTTTTCATGAAGGTGACAATTTTTTTGGATTTTTGATTTTTTTTATATTTTTGAGTTTTTGACAAAGGCTCTCTGAAGCTAGGTGTGGAATTTCCACAAGTGCAGGCTATTGATAGGCTTTGACAATGGTTCACCTTCAGGGGTCGAAATATGATATGCACCAGACCCATATACTATTATTATGATGTACGGACCCAACCAATTAGGCTCAAATTTACTAGGCTTCTCTCTTTTTGCTCGATTCTTAGGATTTTCCATTAAGACCAAGTCATCGATGTCAAATGTTAGACCAAAACCTTCTTATTATAACTGCGACGAAGAAGATTTTGATAAGAATGTAGGTGAACCAATGCATTTTCTCTTTTCTCATCAAACAATTCTAACTCATTCAATCTAGATATGCGATATTCCTTGTCATCAATATCCCCTTACATGGATACCCTCAGGGAAGGAAAGTCAACCACTTGGATTTTGAGAACCTATCGAGAGATGATGTCATCAATGTATTGCATAAAAGTGTCAATCATTCATTTGTAAGGAGTGAGATTCTCGTCCTTCATGTCATAGTCATCGCTGAACTGCCAGACAACCAGCTATGAGTCACCATAGCACTTGAAGAATTTTGATCTTCCATTTGATGGCCATGCAAAGTCATGTAAGTAGTGCCTCATACTCTGCTATGTTGTTTGTACAAGATTAAGTGATTCTAAATGACTTTGGTATAGTATCCCCTTGGGTTGTGTCAAACAATATCCTTGCTCTTGAACCATGACTTGTGTGAGATCCCTCAAAATATAACTTCCATGTGACTGAAGTGTCTAGTGTGAATATAGACTCATTGGGGAATTCTAATACCAATGGATGGTCTACTTTAGTGGGTACATTTGTGAGTTGGTCGGCTATAACACGTCCTTTTATTTCTTTCCACTCAACATACTGCATGTCTTATTCTCTTAGTATCATTACCCATTTGGATGACCCTCCTATCAAAGTTTCTTTACTGAGGAGATATTTCAAGGTCCGCCAATCTTGGCTACGAGCTTCGTTTGATGGCTTAACATGTAGTTCTTGAGTTTTTGAGTGGTAAAAACCAATGCAAGGCAGGCACTTTCAATGGGACTGTAGTTGAGCTCAATGGGATTTTAATCTACCTTGGAGTGTTTGTAATTGGCTTATATTGGTTGGTAGTGGTATGCCTATGATACCCTTTACTTTGGCATGGTCGACATCAATACCTCTTATAGAGACATTGTACCCTAGAATTTTTCTCGATGTTACTCCAAACACACGTTTCTTTGGATTCAGTCATACTTTGTATTCTTCTAATCTCATGAAATTTTTGTCTAACACTCACAAATGATCACCCCTTGACAATGACTTGGCTAGGAGGTCATCCGCAAAATATTTCATAAGGGTATGCATGAGATCATGAAAGATGGTGGTCATGGCTTGCTGATATGGAGCTCCAACATTTTTCAGTCTGAATGGCTTGACTTTCCATCAATATGCTTCCCAATGACATGTGAAATTTGTCTTTTTCTAGCCTTTAGGAGCTATCCTCATTTGATTGTATCCTGGGAAACCATCCATGAGGGGTAGCATCTCATACCCTATTCTTAAGTCCATTATGGTGTCGACGTTCGGTAAAGGGGAATCGTCTTTGGGGCACACCTTGTTTAGATCTCTAAAATCAGTACATATGCGGATTCCTCCCATTGTCTTTGTCATTGGCATCAAATTGGAAATCCACTTTACATAGTCCATAAGTCGAATGAAGCCAACATGAAGTAACTTCTTTAACTTTTCCTTTACCAGTACAGGGCGATTTGAGGATGCATTTTCCTTAGCTTTTGTTCGATTGGTTTAGTGTCAATAAATAATGACAAGTGATGTAATACCAACTCAAGATCCAAAACTAGCGTGTCTGCATAAGAGCAAGTGAATTTGATATGTTTTTCTATGAAGAAGGCATGAAACTTTGGTTGCTTTTTTTCATGAAAGATACTGCAAATTGGATAATTTTGAGATTTTCATCAGTCCTCATGTTGGCTTTGATAGACTTCTCTACTAGCATTGGTGATTTCTCTTGACTTATGGGAAGTAAGTTCAACCCTCCATCCTTGGGTGCCTCGCAGAGGTTTTAACCCTTAGATGTGTCCTTTCTTTTTACTTTTTCTAGGTCTAGAGATGCCTTTCAATTTTTTCCTAAAGACCTTTCATTTTTTATTTTATTATTGTTACTTTTGCGACTGTAGGGTGGGATATACACCCAAAAGTATGTTGTGTTGTCAATATCTATAGTAAAGCCAGCTTTAGGATCCCCATAGGGTATGTTGTCACGTAGTCCCTGTAATCAAGGGAAAATCGTAATTTGTTAAAGGGGTTTGCACAATAACAATAAAATTCCAATGAAATAACAAAGTACAAAGGAAATAATATGAAAACAAAAGGAACAATGTTACCCTAGGTCTTCATCTTCCATGCTTCACCTTTGTTACACCTCCTAGCTTGCTGTAAATAGAGATGCCCTCATATTTGTATGAGCAACTATGACAAATGACAAGACCAAAGCAAGTTTTCAAGGATTTATTGAAAGAAATGACTTGACAATAGACTAAAATGACAATGAATGCAAATGACAATGATCATAACCTAAATTGACAGAATGAGCATGAGATGGAGAGAGAGAGAGAGAGAGAGAGAGATAAGAACAAAATTGCCATTTTATAAAAACTACAATTTTGAATGTGTGGCCAGTATGAGAAGATGACAAATACCCTAGAACCAATGGTCAAGATTGAATGTTGTAGTATGGAATAGGGTTAGGTCAAAATTAGGGCAATGACAAGAAATGAATGGCCAAGATTGAATTATAAGATAATTCAATCAAGGGCTGAAATTAAATGAGATGTCAAGAGATAAGATTTGATTTGGAAGATAAGATTGGCATAGACAAAGAGGTTGCTGGAGAAATTAAATAATAAAAATTATTTAATTTAGGTGACCAATGAATAATTAAATAATAAAGATATTATTTAATTATGGAGGAATGTGACAAAAGGAATTACTTTGAATTAAATAATGATTTAATTCAAAATTCAAGAGAATTGACTATATTAAATAAATCAAATTTATTTAATTTTAATGAGAGAAAAAGCTAATGAATAATTAAATAATTAAAATAATTATTTAATTATAGTGGATAGTGGACACAAATTAAATAAATAAGAATTTATTTAATTTTAGAAAGAAGGGGACCTAATTAGTGACGTAATTAAATAAATAAAATTTATTTAATTAATCAAAGAGGGAATAAAGATAAAAATGAATTAATTAAATAATTAAAATTATTTAATTAATAGAAGAATTATGACTTTAGAAAATAATTAAATAATTAAAAATTATTTAATTATTAAGAATGTAAAAGGGCAATGTTGAATAATCAAGAGTTGCAAGCCTAAGGACAATTTTATGTGTCTACATTTTGCCTCTTTTTGTCATAATGCTGGCATGTACTTTGTTGTGACCAAAGAAAGTAAACCAAAAATGCCCAGTCACAAAATAAGATGAGGAAGAATGACGAGGAGGGTTACGGTATGCCCCCTCGAGAGGACAGACAAGTTTCAAGAACATGAGTGTGCTCTCGAAATTAATGAGAAGACTAGAATATGAAGAGACAAAGAAATGTTAGTGCAAAAGATATGGATGATGATATGGATGCAATGCCTATATGAGACGGGTGAGAGAAGATGACATGACTAAAGAAGATGCATGCTAGTTCCTAGACCAAATCCTTCAAAACATTGCCATGGGACTAATATTTATTGCTCTTAATCATCATTGGGCGGTAAAAATGACACAAATGGACAACAAGCACAATGGTATGATGTAGACCAAGGTGTGCAAGGTCATCCACTTGAAAAATAGATAATGAGACAGGGGTAATGCCTAACTCATACTAAGAGCGAAGTTGCCCCCAAATTTTTCATCGGGGCCAGGGCCGTCGAGAGAAAATAAAATAGGCTAGGAGGCGTCCTTCATACCTCTAAATCCTTCATGGGACATCCTCGAGGTAGCTAGTAACATGACCAAAAGACAAGACAATAAAAATATAAGACAAAATAGCCAAGATAGTCAAAAGATAAGAAAGATTAACAGCCATGTAATTTTGTTTGCCAAAGATTGAATTCTTGTTTGATTTGACAGTTTTGACAGTTTAAGAGTTTTGCCAATTTGACGGTGTTGACGGTTTGACGGGGCCTATTGTCAGGAAGGACACATCCTGAAAAAGGAAAAGGACATTTTGATGAGGTCTAATTCCAAGAAGGACACATCTTGAAGAGGACCAAAGAGTGATGAGATTGACATTGTTTTGACTAATGTGTTTTGGCAAGTTGACTGATGTTGACTGTATGATTGATTGGCTTATGTTGTCTAATTTTGACCAATTTTGACATTGACGTTTCAAATGACTGTCTTGTGTTTGATTTTGACTATCTGACTTATTTGACCGATGTGATGATTGTGACAAATGCCATGATTTTATTTGGACCAACCTAAAAGGACTGACCTAATGTCTTGGGGACTCATCGAGTGATGGCCTTGCCCACGTAGCAAATGCGCAGAGACAACATAGTTCGACTATGACATGGGCTGACTGACATCACTGACTTTGACTCCATGTGACTGACTTTGACATTGATTTGGATGTTTTTTTGTTTTTTGGATTTTGAAATTTTATGATTTTTTTTTGGCTTTTTGACATTTTGTGATTTTTTTGGATTTTTTGACATGTTTTGATTTTTTTGGCTTTTTTGAGAATATTTTGAGGTTTCAATGGATGAAAATTTGGGTAGCCTTTGTGCTAGATACCAATGACAAGGGGAAAATAAAGTCTAGGTGCAAGGGTGGGTGATAGGATAAGGGATAAAAGGCTCATGATAGATGGATGGATGTATGCATAAGAGAGCAAGGATGTGATCTCCAAAGACTATGTCACATAGGAATGACATGCCCCATTCTAGGTACAAGACTTAGGATTTTTCGTGACAAAGCTGATGACAATAGGATAATGATATGATTGGTTTAGATAGGATGAGGTATGTCAAGAGATACCCAAAAAACATGTTTCAACACTTTGCCCCTATATCTTCATCAAGATCAAAAGGAGAAGAGTGGATAAGTGGACCCAATATGATAGGTAGGTATGATGGCTAAAGATGGTACATAGGATGGAAATGATATGACATAAAAATGATAGGTTGGATAGATAAGACATTGTGCCCCCAAATGTAAGTGACATAGAAGATCAACCTACACATGACACCTCTTTGCCAAGTTTTCATCATGGTACTTATCCAAAGCGCCTGTTTACCAGGTTTTCACTGTTGGACGAATGGATTTCTCTTTACTTTTTTTCTTTTTTCTTTTTTCTTTTTTTGAATTTTTTTTGTTGTTTTTGACTTTTTTGATTTTTCAAATAGGGGAAGGATAGGAGGGACTCAAGTGTCTAGTTGCATGAAAGGTGATAGTCCCACTAGAAATGGATGTCATCACATGGACCATGTCAAATATCATTATGCGAATAGATGTTGGTAAGGGATGACATGAAATGGAGATAGAGTAGGTAGATGATGGATTATGGAGGATTATGTAGGGAAGATATAGGACTTATATGGGACTTATGAAAAAGATGAATGGGGAGGCTTAGCCAAAAGCATGGACCATAGGAATGTGGGGGAGATATGTAGGATAATGGGTGAAGGGCAAGGAGATGGAGGTATGTGGAATTGTTGTGAAATGGAAGGGAACCATGACCAATGGTTGCACACATTGTGATAGATGTTGAAGCTTTTGATGTGGATGAGGTGTAGGAAGCAATGGAGATGTTTGCTTAGGAGATGGGTGATGAAGTGCTTTAGGTACCCACATAGACTTAGTATTTTTATGACTATTATTTTTCTTGTGGGATTTTTGTAATTTTTGAATGGAATGTGCATTTTGGATGGGAGGGGATGGTTGGGATTTTTGTGATGTGGATGCCTCATTGGACTTGATTTCTTTTTGCTTAGGTACCCAAACCATTTTATTGTTAGGCTTGGCTTTTGGAGGTATGGGCTTATATAGATTTTTAGATGTACTTGGCTTTGACTTTTTGAAATTGTATTCTAAGGCATTAAGACCTTTAGAATTTTTGACTTTATAAATAGAGGCATCCAACTTTTTATTTTTGAATCCCATGGGGTGGATGGATTGAGTGGAAGCTTTATGTTTACACAATGTGTGCATTTGTTGGTCATGACTAGGATATTTAGGGTATTTATGAATGATTGGAATATTAGGTGTTGGAAGTAATGGTGGCAAAGCAGATGGAGGGAGATTAGGAGTTGGAAGCAATAGTGGTAGAGTGGATGGAGGGAAGTGTATGGTCGCATGCTTTTGACACTTGTAGGATGATGGAGAGGGGATGGCCATGTATGCTTTGGGGGTATGATAGGGATTATGGTGGAAAGTGGACTTAGAATGCATGGAGGAAGTACCAACATCTTGAGATTGGTGTCCTTGGGGTATGCAATGGACAAGGGAACTAGGTGCAGGTGGAACACTAGACACGAGTTCCTTATGGGAAAGACCAAGTGGATATGATGGAGGACTTGCAATGGGGTCGATAGTGGATGATGGAGGATTTAAAGGATCTTCAATATGTTCATTTAGATCCACATTATTGGTTTGATCTTCTATACTAGCTTGGTAGGCACTTGTGTCATCAAGGGAAGTGGATGTTGATGGATCATGGATAGTGCTAGGTGGAGGTGAATTTGGAATATCTTGGTCATGGATAGGTATAGGATCAAGTTGCTCATGGATAGGCTCTTCATAATTATGGATATCATCTTGATCATAACAAAGATATAGATTATGGACAGGTTAGATGACAATGATTTCATCTTGATTAGGACTAGGGCTTGATGTTTCCACATGCTTAGGATTAGGCTCTTGACATACATCTTGGATTGCTTGAATGGAAGTAGAAGGGGATGACTCTTGGAGAGACTTGACATGTTCAAGATGGTCAACAACATAGGAGCATGATGGAGGTTGACTTGGACTTATGAGGGGAGAATCTTGACTTGGCTCAAGGGGTTGTGGATAGCATGGTTGACTTGAAGGACTTGGAATGATGTTTGAGGACTCTTTTGTATATTCAAGTATATGAGTTGAATGACATGGTGGCAATTGATTCCTTTCTTGTAGCCCTTGGGTCACATCCTTTGTAGGTGGATTGGTGGATTTATGTAATGCCATTAATTTATGTTTTAAATATCTAAATGTAAGGCATTGATTTGAAGGAGGATTAGATGATGGTGGGGGAAATGAAGAGTTTGATTGGTTATAAGGTGGAGAGGCCAATGGATTAGGACTAGGACATGGTGGCTTAGGAATAGACATTTGATTGGATGGTGGTAAGGGTGCATGGACTAGATTGGTGTTCCCCTTGTCAAAGGTGGCATTAAGACTTAAAGGCTCTTGATGTTGTTGCCAAGGTGGACTTGGGAAGCTACGTTGTTGTTGTGATATGGGTGGACATGTCGATGTGGCATTGACATGGAAGGTAAATGGGTTTTGTGGGCATGATGATGAAGGTGACACATAGGATTGTGGTGGAATGTGTTGAGGTTGGAATGGTGTTTGGACTTGTGATATGATTTGTTGTTGTGATGATGATTGAGGGGTTGAATGGGATAATGACTGTTGAAAGGTTAATTGATGTGGATAAGAGTTGAAATTAGAAGAGTTGTGATAGGTTGATGAAGGGTTAACATGATATGTGGATGGATGAGGTTGATATGATGATGTAAGTGACACATAGGGTTGATGTGAAATGTTTTGATGTGGTGATTGGACTTGATAATGTGCTTGTTGGACTTGACAGTTGGCCATGAGGTATTGGATTTGTGCTATGAGTTGTTGGATTTGTGGTGATTGGTTGGTTTGAAGTTTTTGGATAATGTTATGGGTGCTTTGAATGATTTCTTGGTCTAAAGGTGTTTGATTTGTTTGAGCTTTATGAAGCATGTGAATAAGCCCTAGTGCTATGTCTTCAAATGTTGTCATGGCGTAAAATGATGTTGATTAGATGAAAGAGATGATGATGTGGAATGACGAGATTGGATGACTTGGATGATGTGGAAAAAAATTTATTGAAAGTTTGACTTGGGCAATATCAAACACAAGATTTTACATGTAAATGCATAAACACACACACCAAGCACAATGATAAGTTTGTCTTCCAAGATTAAATGCTATGATTAATCAAGCACTTGAATACACAACAACAAGCCCTATGACTAGTCAAGTGGGGTATGGCCAATTAGGTCTCAAGCTAGATTGCACAAGGTTGACTAAGGAATGATTTGAAAGAAAAATCATGTCACACAGCCGGGAGAAAGGGGTAACCCACCCTTCACCTTCACTTCCCAAAGGTATAAAGTTCTTTGGGGCTTAGCCAAGAGTGACAAGATTTTAACTTTCAAACAAGCGTGTCTTTCGATTCACAC